>QNGE01002783.1:87091-103129 GCA_008508345.1 Paragonimus westermani | reverse complement strand
AACGATTAGGGTTCTCAACCAAAGCCTTTGGTTCAAAAGCCCGGACGGCAAGCCAGTGGGTGGGTAGCGGTGTACCAGAAATGGTGCGTTTTTAGGGAAGAGATGCCAACCATCATCCAACCCTCAACCTGGAGGACCAGGAGGCTGTGGTTTGTCAGACCTCTACCTGTTGGCCTGCCTGGTATGAGTAACTCTGTCCAGTTTAGCCCAAGAGGTCATCGAGCTGCGCAAGCCGTCACACCACGTCATGGTCCTGTCTTACCTTGTCGGAATACGTAAGAGTAGATGTATGAAATGTTACATTGGTTCGAAATGGTACGTTCCGAGAGGGTTTTCGACCACCAATGGTCAAGTGTGCACCGATGGTGTTCAAATTCAAGATGGCCGCCAAGCGACCTCCATAAGGACGTAATTGTGTCATCAACTATAATGTTCATAAAAAGAGGAAGGTAGGCGATGATTAGGGAGAAAATCCAAACGGATGTTACAATCTGGGTTTCGAAAACATCGCGGTTTTCCCCGTTAATTGCTCCGAAGGCAAACCAAAAACGCGTGGAAAAGCAGCTTTGTTCCGCTGCAACAACATGCGTCCCAAGGAGGTAATTATAAGGTATTTATATGATGCATAGCTAACTGAAAATGTTCTCGAATCAGGAAATCGAACGACAGACGACAAACGTAATTAAGGTCACTTAGCCACCAATGGGATAGCGGAATAAATGCCGAACAGGTAAAAGAACGGCGTAAGTTACCTCTCGACTGTTCACGACGTTTCTGCCCATTGCGATTAGACGACGGAGGCGGTTTCGGAGAGAAAAATGGATTCCTCTAATAACTCCTTAGTAAAGATTGTTAGGTTCAATCATGGAACTGCTTCTTAGGATCGACTTGAGTGGGTTTGACCGGTTTACAACATATATTTGTCCGTTCTCTCCACCCCAATGGATACTTGTGCACAGTGTCCTAGGACTTTAACATCGGTTTTGGTGGGAATTTCTTTCAAGTCGAATACGTCCAGCAATATGTCGAGTTGTGTGTTTGGTCCTACCTGGCCGCAGCGTGCATCTCCGCGGTTTCGGCGACTCTGGTTTGCGTGCCGCACACATGTGGCTTCGTCGACTCACCTCAAAGAAGACTGAAACTTTCTGTTGGACAATTATTTATCTCTTCCAGCTCAGTGCTCCATGAACGCATACGTACAACGACCGGCTCGCCGAGCATGAAGCACCGTGTACAAGCTCCGTGCCTTCGATTGTACTGTCTTTCTATTCCTGCGTTGCGTTCTCTTTTCCTGTTTGAATGGGGTACCATGATATTGAAGGCAGTTTCCTGTTCTATATCGAACATGCATTCTGCCGGCGATTTGCCATCTGGAGCGTTTGTATTTGGGGTTGTCCGGTAATTGATCAAGGAGGTCTGTAAAACATGATTTGGAGGACCTTCTCCTCTGGTCTTTAACAACGCTTGCTTCAAGTTTCTACTAACGGTGGTAAACTGGAGACCGCATATGTTGGGTGCCTAGCCGTTGACAGTAGTTTTCGAAGATGGTGGAGGTGAACTGAGAACTGTTGTCTGTGACCAACGTCCCTGACAGTCCGAAACAGCTAAAGAGTTCCAATATCTTCTGTATAGTGCTGTCCGTATTCGGCCGTCGTAGGTTATGAACTTCCGGCCAGTTGGTGCAGGCGTCGACGATTACCAGATACGTTGATCCATTCAGTGGTTCGGCAAAACCCATGTGAAGCCTTTGCCAGGGTCTTTAAGCTGCTGGCCAAGTGTGCAGTTCACATCTCACGGGGTTTTTCGAAGCCAGGTAATCCATGTTCGAATAATGCTGGTCGCTTACAAACCTGCCGGAAACCCCAAGGAATATATGGTCAATTGGATGGTCTTGCCACACTCCGGAGACGGAATCAGTCGTCTCTTCCGTTAACTGTCGGACCTGACCTGTACTGGTATTCTGACGTGGTGGTGGAACTTGTGCGCGGTTTTGATCTGGCGGACTGAGCTGACTAGAACTTCGGTCCTTCCAGGTCTAACCTTGTTAAACAAGTCAAAGGGGAGCAGTCATGCGAAAATCACATACACTCAGAGTTGTTTGTCATGCTACTTACGGCGTAGAGGTGCTGAAGTAGTGAGGCACGATCCTATGGGCATACGGCAGAACTATTTTTATAGTTGCGGCACTGCTGTCTTCCGTATCAAGAAGGAGTTATGAAAGGTACCGCCAAACAAAGAGCACTTCCATCGCCCATCGGTTGATCGTGACCGCCGGCTTATTGTTCAGTACGATCGAAAAACTTCCGGTGTCACCCAGAAGCCTGATTTAGTCTCGAACACATCCACTGCGCGCTGCCGCGCTCAGAATCAGACATTTGTCTTTTTCATCGCGTCCTTGTGCTAGGCGAGCCCCTCGTTGTCAAGTGAGTCAGACTCTTAAGTCGTTGGCTCTGGGGAGGGTCCTTCAAGAAAACCCTGTATCTTGTTATCTCGCAGGCCAGACTCTTAACTAAGAGATTCAGATTGGGGTTCCTCAAGTCAACCCCTGTCGATCCAAGCGCATCTCTCTCAGGGTTCGAAGTGACCTCGAAGCTGGAACTCGCGGTCAAGCTGGAGTGGGAATCGCAAGGATCCCAGTGAATAGTCGCTCGTGCTCTGTCAGACTCAATACATCGGTTGAAGTCGGTCAATATAAATCAGAAAAGCGTTGTTTTCATTGTATCAGCATACACTCCAACGGACAGCTATTCGAATGTTACCAAGGATGCATTCTACGATGTTCACGTTGACATTCTTAGGCAGATTAAACACCCAAACACCATCACACTAGTGGGCGGTTTGAATGTTCAGGTTGGTCTTCTCGGTTCAGGAGAGATGCAGCTGGGGGGTATGTTTGGTTTCCGAGAACAACACACTGACAGTGGAGAAAGACCGCTGCGGTTGTGCGCCTCTCACGGTCTCTATATTCCGAGTACCGCATTCTAACGCAGAAAGAGACTATGTTACATAGAAACCCCCGTGTGCTTCTCAGCCTTGAACACGACTTGATCACATGACAGTCAGTTACAGGTGGCGCCACTCTCCTAAAGATTGTCGGGCATTTTGGAGCAATCACCTTGAATCGAACCATGCTGCTATGTGTGCCCGTTTGGTTTTGTCATTTGTCCAGGACGGGCGCCTGTTAAATATCCGACGTTTTGGCGCCCCAACCCGATTACATGCGTCAACGATGCGCATGCTTCTGTTCGCAGACGATAGCGCATTGCTGGCACACAGTGAAGAACTGCAACGACTGGCTACAGCCTTTGCGTTGGCAGCATCGAAGTTTGGATTGGACATCAACACAGGTAAGACGTTTTCGTTCTTTCAGCCTTCTCCTGGTGGAGGTGCTGCTTGTGCACCTCCACCCCAAATCCGCATCGATGGAGGTATTGTGGGCAGCTGCGGGGATTTCTGCTACTTAGGTAGCAATTTTTCGATAGATTTGTCCGTGGACCGCGAGCTGAGAGCGCGTGTGGCGAAGGCTAGTGTTGCTTTCGGACGTCTTGAAAGGCGTGTCTGGAAGTGTCATAGCCTGAAAATGGCCACGAAGCTGTGTGTCTACCGCTCAATGGTGCTGTCCACATTGCTGTGTGGCAGTGAGACGTGGACATTGTATCAGCGGAACGTGAGCTATTCGAACCGCTTCCATGTTCAGTGTCTGAGGCGCATCTTGGGTATTCGGTGGTCGGACATGATTCCGAACACTGAGATACTGCGCGAGCGGACATGGACGGGATGGAAGCCATGTTGATGCTGAACCAGCTCCGTTGGCTCGGTCACGTCCGTCGGATGGGCGATGACCGTATCCCGAAGCAGTTACTGTACGGACAAGTGAAGTCAGGTAAGCGAAATCCCGGTGGCCAGAAGCGGAGGTACCAGGATGTTGTGCAGGTAAGTCTTTCACGTTGTAACATTGATTTTAGATGTTGGGAAGATTTGGCGTTGAACCGGACGGCCTGGAGGAATACGGTTCGGGCGGGCGTCCGAGCGTTCAACGAGCAACTGTTGCGTGGCCGCGAGCGGAAGCGTGCGGTACGCAAGGGAACCATCGGTGCTGTATGTCGCGGTGACGTGACTGTAAGGCGTCGCGATGTGTGCTGCCGCGAATGCGCTGGCCGTTTGGGGTTAGTAGGCCACCAACGTACTCTTAGTACACCGTCGGCAAAGGGACGACGAGTACGTTAGGTTCTGGTCAGCCTAGTCATTGACAACTATTCCGCTCCTCTTTTCAGAAACCTGCCTGCAATCTCCTACCGATTCATTTCTTCAGCTTTGTTGGTGTACTTTATGATGAATGGTCTATCTGGCTTTTCCTAGTTCACTGTGTATTTCGTTTTTCATCGTTATCTCCGCTGGGATGCACTAACCTGCACTCCTATACTGCAATGCTCCTTGTATTACACTTCACAAATCTCTCTTCTTAGTTTAGGTCTTGTCATTACAGCCTCTCTCTGTTTAGTTTCCGAGAGATAAGGGTTTCCTTTCTTCAATAGTCAATCAAGTGGCTAACCAGCATTGACCGGCTAGACAGAAAGACCCCACTGTCACATCTCCCGGTCTAATTCCTTTGGGTTTACTGTGGATATGTGGTGTGTTGGTGGAACTGCAATTGATGCGGCGCAAGCCAATTGCGGTGACTGTTAAGCGCATGTGTCCCTTGGCTTCGGTCACTGTGACAGGCAAATCCGTATCGGATGCCGCCAACCGTGTCATTTGTCCAGAGGAGACGCTCGTAATTGTAAGGCACTCAACTGGCATTCGAGCGAGGAGAGTGTAAAGAACGCTTACCAGGGGGCGTTGGTGAACAAGTTTCCCAGTTCGAATCAAGTGAGAGACTCTAACGAGCACCGGGAACAAATCACGGCGGCTATAAAAGCATGCTGTGTAGAGGTATGTCCCGAAGGAGCTGTTCAGTTGGGACAGAACTGGCTCTATGTCACGTCGATAAACTCAAGTGACACAATTCCACTCGGCACTGAATACGAGAACGACCGTCGAGAAACTAAACGCAAACTGACTGAAGGCTTGCGCAAAAGCCATGAGCACTATTTCGCCGAACAGTCGGAAGAGATGGAAAAATCCTTATCTGGAAATAGCAAAAGGCTTTACCCCCGATCTATGGTCGTCGAGTTGATGTGAGACCATATGTGGAAAGCATAGTTCACCTATCACCAGCCAATCGCACCGACTGGACGGATGGGCCGAACATTTTGAAGAACGGTTCAGCTGACGTCATCCATACCATGTGGAAGAGGGGACACGACTGGTCAGTTATTGCACTTCAGATGGCCGCCTATCGTAATTAGAATTGGCCCTGGAGCTTAAGTTATTGAAGCGTAACAAGGCTCATGGACCAGACCTCCTCACTCCCTTTCTTTTCAAGGATGGCAGGGCGAGGTTGATATCAGAATTACCGAAAAATTTCCAGGCGATTTGGGGGATTGAAGAGGTACTTCGTAATTGGTGCCTACCAACAGTAATTCCCGTTTTCCAAAAGAGGGCTGGAATTATAAGTGACACCCACAGAAACATCAGTCCAATTTCTGTTGCGTCCGTGTTACTCACTGGCTCCAGTTTACGTCGGCTCACCAAGCCAGGATAGAGTCAGATACGTGAAGAACAGGCGGGATTTCTACCCGTCGTGGGGGCGTTAATCGCATTTTTACGTTGCGACAGGTCTTGCAATATCGACACTCATAATGGCAACCGACGGTCATGGTCTTTTTAGACCTGATGGTTGCTTTCGTTTTATTCGCTCGTAATGTCCTCTGGAACTCTTTTTCGTAAAGGAGTATCATGGAAATACACTGATCTGTTCTGATCACTGTATGTCTTCTTCGCAAGCAGGCTGAGGGTTTGTGGACAACGGTCTCGGTTGTTCATTATTTCTAGCGGTGTTCGTCAAGGGTGTCGGGTTTCCACCCTCCTTGTTCAATTTTGTCATGGGCAACATTCTGTAGGGTGCGCTTGAGAAGTCCAGTGGGCCTGGTGTTTCGGGCTACTTTCTGGCGCTCGGTTGACCGATCTGGAGTATGCGGATGAAATCGTGTTACTTAGCCTCCCTGCTTAAGCCGTGTAGACTATGCTGGACAAGGTGAGTGACCGGGCTGGTGTGTATGGAATGTGCTTTGCACCGTCAAAGTTCAAAATGCTGCTTCAAGATTGTGGCATTTCCGCTCCCACTTTCTTCATTGCACGTAATACTCCGGTGACTATGTACAGTTTCGCATACTTGCGTAGCACTGTCTCGTCAGCCTGTAATGTTGTTGATGAGGTATCAGTGAGGTTAGCAAGGGCACGAGTTGCATTTTGCCAACGTGCGTCATCTGTGGCGTCGACGAAACGTCCGGTTGGGGCTGAAAAGAAAGGACATATAATGTTCGTGTGTGTTCTGTTCTGCGCCGTGGTTCGGAAACACGGCCTGTTCGCAATGAAAAAGATATCAACAGACTTGCTGTGTTTGATTGTCGTTGTCTCCCCTCCAATTAGCCCACATCAAGTTGACTGATCGCGTTGGCCATACGGCCGTTCGCCGGCGCGTATTCCGGAACGCTCGGGGTACACGACCGGTTGGTCAACTACTCACGTTACACAGCCTGTGATAGTTGGGTCACGTACTCCGCACGCCGTTTGACCGTTTACCGTGCCAGACATTAAATAGTGAGACCAGCAACAGTTGGGTGAGACCGCGTGGTGATCACTCAACAATGTGGTCACGAAATATGAAGACCCTGACCGCTCCACTGAGCAAAGTGTGTCGGGTCCTCGTAATAACTCAAACAGCTGATTAGGAGACTATCCGAGATTGTATTGTGCCGCAGTTAATGGCGCTTCTGCATGAACACCCTTTTCAATTCTTCCGTTTAGTTTTCTTCTATTAATTTTCAACCTTTTAAGTAGCTTTTTGTTCTAATCTTCCACGTTACTGTTGAAGTGAACGGCGGCCACAGCCACAGTACCTTGTGATCTGGCTCATGACTGTTATGATGGTGATGACTGTGAATCCAGCTCAATTTGGTGTGTAGCTGGTGAATAGGAAAAAGAACAGAAAAAGATGAGATTCTGAAGTTGAAGGCTGCAACGGGTCCGCCAGTCACTACCCGTCTTGAGGAAGAAAGCCATGAAGTTAGTTCCTAGGCCTATCAAGAAGAATTTTGAAGCATTTCAGTCGCAGTTCAGCTGTTAAAAGTTCCAAAATAACAGTCTTTTAACGTTCTGATTATGAGTCATAGAGTCTGTTTGATGTTTGATCACCACCCATGAGCTAGGTTTGACTGCAGCCGTACAATCACTTATTGTCCGCAACAGTTTTCATTTGCGGGACCAGTTTGTCTATTACAGAACGGGTGTTTGTTTGAAACCTGCTTGCTTTCATGCGAACTGGAGACATACCTGGCGACGTTGCATTGTTTGTCTCTGTTGGCCGGATATGGGATGATTATTTTGTATTCAGAGAGAATGAACATTTTTTCAACTGCAGTGCTTTGGTGATACTTGCTGTGTGTGGGCATTTATCAGCCGTTTTGTTCGTCAATCGAGACTTCATTTCCGACTTTTAGTCTGGTGCTTAGTCGTGCTAACACATAAACTGACACGTTTTCACAGACACATTTCTTAACGTACCTACCTATTTGGTTCTTGAAGCTATCTATCTTCGTTTAGTTTAGAGAATTGACAACACTATTTCGTTCGGATCCGATTTTGGTTCGCTACCATTCCATACATCTGGGTCTGCGCAGTCCACCGCCGGATACGAAGCCACACTGACAGTCTGGTGAACAAGGTCTTGACTCATCGGTGGAAGGTGTCCAGTTACTTTACTTTCCAGACTGTTTTTATCCATTCAGTTTATGCAGGTGTCTTACTGAGCTTCGCAAATATTAGGTATCATTGGTTGCTTCTTTTTTAACCACGTTACAGTCATTTCGAGAGAAGTTACTTTTGAAGGCCGCCTGCCGAAATCAGTGTCCACCTGTCATGGAAGAAGTCAACTCGGCTCCGCTGGCTGGTCCCTCGTGTCCATCTTGTCCGGCCTCGTCTAATGACACCACAAAATCGCTTGTTGATTCTGGTGGGGGTGGTGCCCGGTTAAGACTGATGTCTACTTTACAGTTTCGTAGAATAGGTCGGTAAGTTCAAAATGTCTCACTTCTTTCACGTAGGTTCATTGTTCACATGTTGAATAGGTTCGGTTTTCCGTGTTCGTTTTTCTCCGTGATATTTTGAGTAGTTTAGCTTCCAGACATGTTCCATTCATTAGAGCATAACAGTTAACCGACACTAAAGACGCACATTCATTCCCATCTAGGCAGCCTCTTGATCACAGTGTTTTTCGGCGTAGTTATACTTTTCCCTCATTGTTGGACCGATCACCTTTCAACCTTCCTACTACGGTGGATTTGCACAGTAGTCCGGCGCCCTGTGGCTAATGGAATGTGGCTGTAAGTACGACGAGTTCAATGTGTCATCGTTTTCGGGGTTGACTGTTATAAAACACATCCAATAGACAAAGCAGGCTATCGTTTTGATTTAAATTCGTCCAATGGGGATTCTACGTCACCAAAACTCGCTAGCTTCCACTGGTGACATGGCGGTCGTTTCTATCAAGCTGTGATACCCTCAGTAGAATAACCCGTAGACTGCACCTTCCAATATCTATGATTTTCCCCACTATCCGTTGTAAATTCTCGCCTTCTATTTCAGTAATGTACCCTCTTCACCTGGCTTCTCTCTCAGCTTACTTATCTTTAGAATCGAAGTAGCATGATATCCATCCTCGTACTTTTGTTTGTATGGTCTTCAGCGCCTTGGTAAATAAATGCTATCGTTTGCCTGCTTAAATCTTAACGAGCCACTTCAGTGGCGTACTCGAAATGCCATCTGCAGCCGGTTACTGAAGCAGAGATTCCGTCGGAATCGTGGATGACCATTGTTGATATTGGAATACCGAAGGCCTAAAGTCAGGAAGTGTTTTCCAGTTCTACCCCGAAACGATTGCGTTGAGATTTGACAATAGTAACTGAAGGGCGCGCCGCTGTGTATAAAACCGGCCACCTAGAATAAATGGGAGTGAGGTGCACCGGCACGGCCTGCTTGTCACGCTCTATTGGGGGGTATTTTTGTTGGCTGGCAATGTGTTCCAGGGTTCAAAAGACTGCTGTCCTGTGGGATTTGTCGTGTTCCATTTCTTCGTTTTCTTGTTTTCCCCCCTAAATAGCTTAATGTCAACCTCACCGAATACCCATAAGTTAGCACACAGTTAAACGTCATATCTCCTCTAACTCTGTTTCAGAAGTATGTATGTGTTAGTTTACAATCCGTCTGCTCTATTTACTTGATATCTACCGTATTGTTCGTTACTTCCTGAAGTTTATTCAGGCTTGTTGACATTGAGAGCGCTTAGTTGATAACTAAACAGCGTACTTCAGCCATGGTAGCTGATTCTAGCATATCAAGAGTCAGACATCGTTCCTACACTCAGTCCGTGCTTGCCCTCACAACTCTGACGACACCACTGGCTACTCTTCTGTGCATACTGGAACCCAATTTCTTACGCGTCTTTCATGTTCATTTTGTTGGACGAAAATTATCGATGCCCAAGCCTTGTAAGCAACAAAGTGGCATAACTTTCGTTATTGGTACCCCATTTGTATTATATGTTGTCTCGGTTCAGTGGCAATATTGTCTGTTCTCAATCGCGCGGTTATGGCTTCGAACCTTGTTACGTCCTCTTCTTCTGTTTATTCTTGGGCTGTTTGTCAGTACCTAGCCCGCAAATCATCTGGTGGCAAGAGTTTGATTGCTTCAAAAACTAACTTAATTGTCTTGCCGTACGGCATTAATATTTTCACCTTATTTGTTTATCTTCAAGCTTCGTAGATTCCGTTCGGCTTTCAGCTATTTTCGTGTTTATTGTCTGTTATCTCTTTCTATACGTTATTCGGTGTTCGGATTGGTTGTTCGCGTTCATGTTCAATAGGACTCGTTTATAAGGTCTGGCATCTTAAATGTGAAGGAACTATCACGTACTCACATTACGCTCGTTGGCTCTTCGGAAACACGCGTGAACGCTTGCTACACTGTGTTGATCGTTCTGAATTGTTTTTAGGCTGCAGCGGCCAAGATATTCGCCTATTCAGCCATACATTCTGGCTCATCACGGGTTCGTTCGTTCTGTTCGTCTGAGTTCATTTTTGGTTCATTTTGGAAGCCAACCCACTCCTCTTCATTTTAAATGTTATTTTAACACTGCCTGTTTGTCTTAAAGCACGCGTTGATATTGATAAAAAGCACCACTTCATTCCGACTGTGACTTCAAGACGTTCTTGTTCCTAACTTTATGGCTCATCATCTCACTTTGTGTATTTTCAGAAATGATGTCTCTCTCTGTTTCCCTCGTTATATGTGTGGGCGTGTGTGTATAGATCGGAGAGTGATCTTGAGCTAAACGTATCTTTTGCAATTTCCTTCTGATGATTTGTGTCACGAGGGTAATACACTTGATGACCGCCATCATAATCCCTGCCGTTAGAGTGAACCGACCAGGCACCGAGTATCCCTGTAGAAAAAGAGTTATTAATAAGTGTTCATCAACTTATCTGAGAGTCATTGTCTCGTATATACTAGGGCCTGCTGTTTAACTCTCACTCAATCCAACCACGTAAGGTATCATTCTAGATCGAGCTGCGGCCATAATTTTCCCTCTAATTTCTGACCGCAGCTATCAGATGAACATTTTGTTATATGATGTCTGTACAAGAAGACGATCGTTCATGTGGGTAATGACGACAAAGTAAGACCATGCAAGGTTTCGAACTGAACACCAATTTACTGTTGCTCCACATCCTTGTGAGTGCTGTTGCTTGGGTTTCGGCATGTTAATATGGACGTGTTCATTCTGTCGATGAATCTCTGCTCACTTATTGTCATCATCATATCATGGTCTACTTTTGAGACGATTATCTCGAGGATGTGACTCCGGCTACCGTCAATTTTGATTAAGATATATTGAATGGTGCTGAACATAGCGCGGAGCATAGTGAGCACATCGCATATACTACTGATAAGTTGTCTACTGTGCGCAAACACAATTATTTCCCTTTTGTTTACTCGAATTCTTTCATCCAGCACCAAACACCTGACGCCTTTGGCGAAGTGGGTACCTGAATACCACTTTAGCCTTCAGTATGCCTGATACGTCGTCACGTAAAGTCAGTTCACTGTTTGGATAAGCACGTCTAAATTAGCTCTCGTGCTTGGTTTGCTTAAATCGTGTGCTTATTCAGTTGATCATGCTTAACTTGTGAGGTCAATATAGAGGTGATCAGTATACTGTCACTTTTGTGGGTTACCCATCTAATTCACCAAACTAGGTTGGTTAATCCGACTTATCAGTCTAATTCCATCTACCTTGTACTTTCTGTTGCACGTATGACATTAAAGTTCTTCAAATTAAGAGTCCTTTTTTGTTTTAACTATGTTTGAAGCTATTTGATAACCATCTTAAACGCTCATGCGATATCCATCATGTCAGTGGTATATCAAGGCTTCGGCTAGCAACACAAGTTGGTAGCTCGTGTCTCGTTTAGACCATCCTTCCACCGGACAAATCCTTAGTTGAACTCTTATCCGTTCTAGCTCCCACTAGCAAATGAGGGCTTCTCAACAGCTGCCAAGGGGAAAACGTTAAATCTGCATTTCTGATCATTAGTGTCTGAAATACTGTGCACTTGTCTGGGTCCTGACGTATGGTGTCGTCCAAACGCATCATGCTTTCCTGTATTTTGCTCACTTGGAGTCGCATCCAGGGGAAACATTCAAATCAGTTGAACGTATAGGTGTGTTTCTGTTTGGATGTGGTAAAGGTTGTAGGACTAGTGCCTGTGTTTGTTCGCATGTACAAGCGGGGTCAATCAACAAGACTTGGAACAAACTGTCGGAATTGTGTGACACAGTGCAGCGGATGAGAGAATGAGATAATGACTGCAAATCCGACTGTGGATAAAAACCAGTTTTGATGTATCTCAAGAACCTGTGAGTGATTGAATCTTGTTTTGTTTTCAGGTGGCCCACAGGACACACTTTGTAGCGAAAAATCGTCTGTTAGGGTTGTTCTGCTTCGAAAGGATATATTCGACTCACATTCCACTCATGTCAAGGCTCACTTATTGTTAGTACCCCCACCTAAACTGGACTATCATTTGATCACAGGGTTCTCAAACTGTTGCCACCTATCCCAATGGTCTAAAACGAAGCACACCCTTATCAACACATTTAAATGTCCAGCAACAATCACTTATGTGTAACGCTTGGGTTGTCTGATGATTTCAAAATGCGACACATCTGTCTGGTCGAAATAGCTAAACCTGCTATCCAGCGCGATAATTTGGTTATGGATTGCATTGGTTTAATGGAGTTATGATAACACGCTTATCTAGTAAGTATGGTGATCTCAACTCATATCCCCATCCGAAAAAGGATATGCATCGACAATGAGAGCTAAGAGCTCAAGTCCTGTGCTTTCCTTCGAAGTGAACCTGTCCAAAAGTCTATCTAAACGTGTAAACTACACATGTATGTGGACTGTATTCAAATGGTAATAACCAATACACTGTTTACCGCACTAATTTCAAATAAACTAATTTTTCCCACTTCCTTAATATATAACTTATGCGGTGCGAGGAACTGTCACCTAAAGCAGATGCACACAAACTGGATGTACATCAGTGATACGGATAATTCCAGGGTGCACTGCTGTAAGCCTTGCCTAGACTAATAATCCAGGCCTACCGCAAACTAGTCTAATCCGGCACATATGTCAAATTTTCACTAATTCCTGAGGTATGCGCAAGAGAGCTTCCGAGCACCCTAATCAGGTGTACTTCATTGTGGACAAGATTCTGGAAGTTATCCTGGAAATTTCCAATTATAATGGAGGAATAAGCTGGAGACGCTATTCGTTACTGTCATCGGCAGCTACACGCCACTGATTGACACCGTTGTTTAACTGTCATATCACCATAGTAAGCAAAACGAAGGGAACCGATGATACTTATATCCCCTACGCCTGGACCGTGCGGACAAACGACCGAGTTGCAGATAAAGGTTTAACGATGTGTACATGCTGGTCTCACTGTCCCGCTTCGGCACTTCTCACTCTTGTAAAAACTAGTCTCTCACTGAGCTCCCCTAATGCTTCCAGCCATAGGCCAGATAAACCACGAGACTCTGAGTCGAGAGAAATGCATGATGGACCGTTTATAATTTACGAGTGACTGTTTTTATTTCCACTCACTATGCCGTCCGCTGGCGACCTCGTATTCGAAGACCGTGTGCTGTAGGTTCCCCAGTATGTACTGCGTGGTAAACAATAGGTCCGGAACTCTTAATACTTGGGTTAACCATTTGGTCCTGCGCATCTGTAGCGTTTGAATGGCAATGCTTGATCGAAACTTATGACTGAACAACCGTCTTCTAGTATCCCGCGTTACCTACACCTTGTTACCACCCGCTACGTACGACCGGACTCAAAATGCAATACGCTTGATACCCCCCGCATGCGTAATTCAGAAATGTTCTAACTGCATTCTCTCAAATGTTGTTCTTAGGTTTGAGTGAAACATTTTCTGAAACCAAAGGCACCCGACGATAGTTTAACGAACTGGCATATGGTGTATGCATACCATCCGTCAATCCTGCTCTATAGTTCTGAGGCTTTGCCTCTTCCTAGGTAGAATACAAATATGCATGCATTGTTTAATTACTCCTTGTCAGCCGAGATGATCACGAGAACAGCGAAGTCGTTTGTTGTATATCTATTTTGATAACTCGCAATGGATTGGTCAACTATTCAAATTGCGCAGTTCGCGGTAGCTAAGTCACATATTCTGTGTGCCGGCTGAGTGTTTTTCACCCTGGACTCTTTATCTAATTCATCACCGATTGGAGAAAGCCACGAATTTTCCAGACGACAGCATAGTCTATATTTGTCGAAACCGTTTTCAGCTGAGTGAAGTGGATAACTGTCATCTGTCAGGCTATGGATCTCGTAGCTAACGAAATCGCTGTTCGCAAATATCGTCCAATTTAATAGCGTTCTTGCATCTACTTGATTACCAGCTTGTGTGATTACTTTATAAACAGTGTTTTTATCGTTCCTGTTGTGGTAAACAGTGTAACGAGCAACAATACCATATGGACAGACAAACCGCTAAATATGTTTGCATACTGTCCAGAGACCCGTTGTAATGACGCCTCCATTGTACCGTTTATTTTTGTATTCGTAGATATTCTAGTCCAGTAAATATTTTGGATGCCTGGTATGTGCCGATAACTGCGGGTTTTTGCGCCTGTCTTGCACCGCAAAGTTTACAATCAGGCTCAACTGTTCAAGCTCTTTACACTTATTGTTGCGGATTGTAGTCGCATCTGAATGCGATCGCCCGCACGGAATCAACTAAGTGACCACAAGAGCCCGAAATACTGAAATGAGCACATTCCTTCTCTACCGCGCTAGGTTTTCAGTTGGACAAACCTCAGCTTTTCCACTATGCTGATTAAACTTGTATACGCCTGATACAGCCATGTCTACTGATCGACATTCGTGCGTACACTACAGGATGGTTCGTTTGTTGCAAATGCACATCAATGAACCTAACGTCAACTTCCATTCGTCTGCTTTTTACTCATCAGCAATGAGATGATTGGAAGTGTGTGGATTACATTCACATAAATAAGATGTTCATTCCTCTGTTTAGATTCACTGGCTAGTCATTTTCGTCCGTCAGTCAAACATGTATTCTTCGAGCCAAAACAGCTATCACATTTCTGGCTTCGATACCTAAATTAGGTGACTTACTGGCAACGTCATCTTATTATCCTTTACACGTTAGATCAAGAAGTAGCCGTAAAATTGGACCCGAATTATCTTTAATGCGTGGGTCATCGTAATCTGTACTGAGTGTTTTTGTTTGTGGGCTCTCCGCTTTATGCTTTTGCTCAAACCGCGAGTATAGTTTGTCTGCACATTTCATGTTAATTGCATATTGTGGTTCTGGGTAGCCTTTAGCATTGGATAATACACCGAGCTTTGTTCTTTCAGTAATTCGTGCACTTCTTGTGTGTGTAATCCGCACTGCTTACCGTGCTTGAGTAATCTTACACTCATTTGTACGTGTCTTCAGTGTACCATCATCCCATTGACAGGACTGTCTAGGTCTTTTTTGTTCTCTTTCGTTCCATGATGGTTATTTTAAACCAGCAGGGCGAAGCATTTCCACTCTGTTTTTCTCTCTCCGTTAAGTTTATATATAGATATAATTTTTACTGTACACTGACTTCCGGTTTATTCATCTGGTACGATTCGCCACTCTCTTAGAGTCCAGCAAAGTAACAGCGAGTTGCTATGTAAACCGTTTATAATTCGCCACTTTTTAACACACCAATAGTCATTGATACATGTAAAGTATACCTGCGAATCCGTCATCTGGCACGATCGGCGACGTGCTCAGGGGACGGGATGGTTTTTGTCTAGTCAGTGGATTTGCTTTTGACAGTGTGATATGTATGCGTGCGTTGTTTGTGTTAGTTTGTCCTGTCAAGTAACTACACGACTGCCAACGAATTGGTCTTGCGTGTCAGTCTGTGTGATTATCTACATGTGATTCATTTGAATCGCGTCAACAAACCCAACCACTATCATTGCTTTTGATGTCTGTAAATGGGCCGGGTTGAATTGAGTTCGAAAAATCACTTCTATCTTGACTGTATGCACTGAAGAAGCCTGACTCAAACAGCCCATCCGACACACACACCGGGTGGCGGCATCCGATTCGGATTAGCCTGTCACAGTGACCGAAGCCAAAGGACGCCTGCGCTCATATATCACTGCAACTGGCTTGCGCTGCACCAATTGCAGTTCCACCAACACACCACATATCCAGTGTAAACCCGAAGGAATAAGACCGGGAGGTGTGCCAGTGGGGCCTTTCTGTCCAG
>QNGE01002783.1:61166-86349 GCA_008508345.1 Paragonimus westermani | reverse complement strand
TCTTCTTCGCTGTGCGCTAGCAAGGCGCTGTCATCGGCGAACAGAAGCATCCGCATCCTTGAGGTCTGCAGCCGGGTTGAGGCGCCAAATCGTCGGATATTCAACAGACGCCCGTCCGTCCGGTACTCCACCTCGATACCATCCTCTCCAGAGTTCATGCACTGATACACACACACACACACACACACACACAGAAGGTAACACCGATGTTCATTGTGAATCGCGTGGACGTTTATGGATGCATGTGTGGTCTGTACTCTTATGTGTTATTGCCAGCGCTCGATGTTGTCTCATTACGTTTTTATGATTCAGTCGAAACAACTGTTTGAGTGTACTTTACTGTTGGTTCTCCCACTTGTTAAGTATGGATTGGCTTATGTTCAGCTGGAATGCGTATTGTGAACGCCATGAAGTTATTAGTGCTTTCTATCCGTCACTCTTCGAATTCATCGAGATAACTGGGTCACTTTTTTGAATGTATATTGGGAAAGTTGACCAACATCATTCACTCTGTATCTGACCACAGCTGGGCTGCTACTGGCGAGAACTTGCAAATCTCAAAATAGAAACTCAATATAGAACTGGTGGCGCATTTAAAAGGTACATGATTCGGATGGATAAAGAAATACCCTTGGTCGTTCTTTCTGTCATATACCAGGCTTAGTAAACTTTTCTGCAATATTTAAAGCAACAGGTTATCCGGTTCATCTTGACACTGTTATAATGCATCTCTATAATAAATTACTCTCCACCTGTAAAGGACAGCTGTCTCTCATGCTAATCTGGAACAACTACTGTAAAGTAATGGTTTCTAATGAAGATCAGGTTGTACATTTTGAGCTTTATATCGTGATTTCAGTAACGAAAGCCTTCAGCTATTGACAGTTTTGATTATATGCTACTGTTGTCTTCATTGATGCGCGCTCAATATGGCAATCGACAGGAGATGCGCACCAATCATTCCTATTATGTGAACAGCAGTAGATTGGTGGTTCACACGGATGTTTAACTGTCCCAACCGTGGCAAGAAGGTACAAGCCATAACGGGAAAGAAGGAGAAGGGATGGGACGTAAGTACTAAAGAGGCACCTACCTCTAAACTGAAGCATTCAACGTCAAACTGCCTACACCCTGAGCTGTAACAGTAACGCGTCCGGTTCCTCATTGAAGCTGGTAAAACAGTTAGATCTCCTTTAGTTCACCATTCCGTGTGAGGAATCAACCAAAAGTTGCACTAGCCAAACGGCTATTCAAGGACATCACTTTTATTGGAAGTAACCATGTTTTTTTTTATATAGAAAAAATAGTTTCCTCACCTGATTGGAAGTCATCATAGGAAATAGGTGATGGTTGCATATTTTTTAAAGTTTGTTTTGGTGTTAGTGATTACGAACGAACATTGATGCTCACCTTTTTAAAATTCCTTCTTCGATCTTGACCCACTTTGCTGCTTTAATTCGCAAAGTTTTAATAATTGTAGTTCGCTGCCAGACTATTCATTCACGTTTGGCTACACAAATTCCACAAATCGAACGTAGATTTCTCAGTCAAACCCACATGATTCAGGGTTGTAACTAGTATACCTATTCAAGGTTGTTTATATAAGATTCTTGTTTATATCATCGTTTATATTATATTATATATATATATATACACATGGTTGTTCGTATTATGCGCGCCCAAGATTTATGGAGAAACATGCACTCATTCATCTACAGGTCTATGTAACGCACTTTGAAATATCGGCTATCAAAGGCCTATTCTGTCCTGTATTAAGAGAGCCTTGAAGGTCTCGAATTGAACAAAGTTTACAGTTATGATTGACAGCCGTTCAACCGAGGTCGTACGGCAGTAGCCAGAAAAAGTCGACCTTCCGGCAAGAACACCATTTGCTATCGATCAAGTTCAGAAGTAATCAAAATCTTTCTTCGTATAGTGTATTAAAGGTAAAATGCTGTCAAATTGTGTGCGAGGATCGCTGCCAAAACTGGCTATCCTTAGATTCATCATCGCTGTATCATACCATAAACAATAATATATCAGTGGCTTACACTGATACTTAACTGACATACAACCATGGGGAAGAAAGAAGTAAACCTGGCATAGGAAGAGGGAAGAAAAAAAGAACGGGACGGGAAGGAACCTGACCACTAAAACCCGGTTACTTCCATATTCAAACATTCAACGTCAAAGCGTTTACACCTTACGAACAAACAACCGAGCTGCAAGTGAAAGCAAGACGTCATCAACAAGATAGCATCCTTATGGATTTCACTGCCTCACGTCATTAAAATGCACTCACTTCACAGACAACTCAGGCAAACAACAGAAAAATTCACACTGTTGAGCTCGATTAGCCGCCATCTCACCTAAGGTCTCCAACCCCGACTGTAAATCGCGAGGGCCCCACTGTTGGATTCAAGCAAGTGCTGGTAAGAATTGTGCCGTATCCGAGTAGGCTGAAACATATTGCTCGAGTTGTACCATTGTAAAAGAATCTTCATTGTGTCAACTGATGCGCTCCATATATGCCACTGTAAGTATTAGGTCAAGATTATGTTCGCCGCTAACTTGATGCGCAGGGCACAAAATGTTTCAATGCAAGTAGTGGATTGCGACACTTGTAGCTAACTTGATTATTCGCTGTCAGAGACCACCACGGACCACCTCTAAATCTGGTTGTCAATAGCAAAAATACGTATTACATCTGTTAAGTAAACTTTTGGGATCATCGGTTCAACAAGGTAGAAGCAACTATTACTAACACTGATGGACAGTGTACCGATTCACATTTCACTTACGGCTTAAATTTGTAGTGGCTTCTCCTATCGTTCACAGAAAAAGCCGAGCTACTAAAGTGACTTATCAGATATCTCCAACTTGCGCTCAACAGTCTTGACCATAATCCCATGAACTACATGTTCGATTCGTTGAAATCTTTGTTGCATATGGGAACGAAATAAGTAAGACCTAAAAGTTATTTTGAGAAATACTTGCAAATTTTTGTATCTGAATTAGTAGATTGAAGGGTAGTGTTTGCATCGCTGTATTGATTGTGGGGGACTTAATACGGACTGTGGACTAGTTGCTGAGGGGCCTGTCATAGTTTGTCTTCGCACTAGTTAGGTCTGGAGCTAAGGTCGTTGTCGACCCTCTGCTTTGTATACCAAATAACTTCTTTTTTAGGCACTACCCCTACGAACCTTCTATGCATGAAAAAGCAGATCGACATTTTTTGCAACAAATATGTGAACGTTCATCGATTTAATTTTCTGAACAATTTGGCAATTTTCAATATATTTTGAAGGTATTTGTTAAAGGCAGTTGTTTCAGCCAAACTTGTCGCTTCAGTACGATCGTATTCGTTTTCGTGTTTGTAGATACTTATCCTTAAACACTTGGTTTCGATCATAATCATCATCAAAACAACCTTGAGCATGACCAGAAAATACTGTGGCCTTGGTGATCATCGAATCATTTTGCCTGCGTTTGTACGATGAGAAGAGCGGGTGAGCTGTATGTTCGGAGCAGCTGAACCTCTCTAGGCAATGTGACTTTATCAGTTACGGTGAATGGGGAACGTTTTGGCAAGCCTGTCCAACCCTACCATATTACCCATTGTGTACGAGTATGACACTAAACGCAGTATTATTGTTCTCTCTGTGTATTGACGTAGATGTAAGTAGAAACTGACACCAGGTTTTTATTTCCGTTGGCTTTTCTCAGTTCTCTGGAGAGATTTTATGTGCCGTTTGTTTGTCTTATCCTTTCTCCCATATTAATAGACAGCTATCAGTGAGAACATCTTTTGCCCTGTCTCATTTCAAGTCAACAGTCTCTTGTACGCAAATCGTGAAATTCTAGTTTTGCATCGCGAGAAGGTAAATCTAAATCATTTCACACAACTGGTGTAGTCGCCATGTTCTGTGATCTATTTATTGATTACAGAATATCTGTTTGAATGCGATAGTGCTCTGATTTACCATCTCGTTCATAGTTCGAATTTGGTCATCTGTGCAAAATGTCTTACGATTGGCCGGGAGAATTTTAATTACGGTGTACAACGTACGAGGCTGTTTATTAGCATTCATTGTTAGACAAAGTATTTATATTGGCATGATTTTTTTTAAACGAGACTGAGTTACTTTTTCCGGTTTCTATTGTTCTTGACAAACGACTACTCGGCACAATGATACGTTTTGCATCCGACTTCCTCCAAAACTGCTAAGTATTCTGCTCTCATGTCCACAAGAGCATAAAGTTTCTCCGTTCTGCCAATCGCCTCAGGATTGTCCCGAGGATACTCTGTTTTCAGGAGTTTCTGAAGGCTAGAACAAGTGTCTGTTACAATAGAGCGCTGCTGTGACGAACGCTGTTGTAAAAATGAGCTGCCTGGTACCGAAATTTCACCTTAGAATAGAGTGGGTTTTTGTATTCACTCTAACTGACGTCCTTATAGCGGACGTTTCATTATAACCATTAACTCAAGTATTCCTACGCATGTTTACGTTTGCCGTAGCGGAATGTGCAAGGTGACACACAACGTGACTAATGTCTGCTGTCAATCGATGTTTCAACGGGTTCAGGTACACGATTCCTACTTACAATACTGAGTCCTGCTGACCAAATCGAGTTGCTTTTGTATCTTGTCACAGATTTTGGTGTAGTTGTACACAGTGAACCTCAGTACGGGAACCAACCAGACGAGAGAACAGAGAGAAAAGATCCAACAACCACGAAAGCGGAAGGCGTGTAACCTAACCAGACAGTCGCTATATGCATCTATAGCTTACTACAACCTTGTGACAGCTACGCCGTCAACGATAATCACGCAAGAGGATGTTTCACTGAGTGGGTGTACTAACTGTGTGTCGACTGCTCAAGAGTAGGTGAAGTCGAGTTCACTGGAGCAAGTGGATAAATCCCTAGCGGTATAGGTTGCTCACTGTAGGTCTCAGCTTACCCTAATAAATGGAGTCATTCTGGCGAAGACGGCTAAGCAGATTTCGGGTTCCTTAAAGTTAGAATGGCCAGAAAACTCACCTGTAAGACATCAAGCCGTCATTTTAACTACCTTTCTGTACACATTAATCACTGCTGACGGCATGGTATGCATCTGGTATTATTCTCACACTCAGCTTACCTATGGGAGAGAGCAACCACGATACACGTGCTTCACGTGGAAGACGAGTCGTACGGAAGATAACCGCAACAGCGACGAACTGTACAAGTTAGGCCTTTCCAATCTGAACTGTGCAAATAATCGTAAAGCGATTACTTCACCATTGGTGTATGAAAGGCGAATCGGCAGAGAAGTCGCATAACATGGATTTCATTCTATGTCCACACCAATCTCTCCGTGGATAGCTGGCGGTAGGACTGCATTTAAGTCGTTAGGTCCGTGAGACATGAGAAATATTGGATGTTGGACAACCATCTGTGTAAGAAATAGATTATCTGTTGTGACGGGTTTTTGTGTGTTAATTGTGTGAAATATAGTATGTAGACTATCTCAGAAGTGATGCTCAGAATTATCAAAAAATACACTATCAGTCGTGGGAGACTAAAATTTCCGCAGCGCACGCTCTGCATCACTTACGCGAGAGATTACGGCGTTTTCCTCGCATGAATATTCGCTACTAGGTTAAAACCAACCCAATTTGTACGTGATGAACAAGTGGTAAAACAATCAAGTCAAATTGTGCCTTATTTACGGTGGTGTCAATATTGTGCGACCCATATCTTCAGCGTGATTCTCAAAATATTTCTTATCATGTATAGGATAACACGTTGGCCACGCTATGGCGATATGATAATTTTAAAAACATCAACTTGTATTGCGCTGTCACATGCTGAAGATTTAACTATCAATCGTTCCTTTAGTTGGTTTACACAAGGCATTTGGGCTGAACCGTAAGCCCAACGGCTTCTCTGTCGAACATTTAAGCATTCATGATGATCACATCTGGTATCTCTTCTCAAATTGCCATTATGCAGCGGCTGGAACACACCTTGTGCTGTACATCGTAAGTATACTGACAACGTCACAGTTGTTTGTCATAAAATGAACCCACACTGGGCCTCTTCTTGTAAACCGTTCTTACACGAGGGCTTTGATTTCGGGTACAGGGGGAAGTCACCGATTTCTCTCTGTTGGTTTGGGAACGCACAACATGCTGACTATTGCGTAACTGTTGGCGAAGTGAACTATTGTGCGGTTCCAGTCACTTTTCTTTCATTCTTTTTGATAGTCTAATGAGATTCGTCGAGCGCATAAGTTGCTATATGATCTAGTAGTATGATCACGTCAGGTGTACCGTGCAATTTGGCACGTTGTTTAGTGGTATTTCAAAATTCCTTTGGAATTTCGCTTTCCACAACCTGTGTCGTATAAGCGCACTGTCATCCCCAGTGCCTCCGCATCAAACCATTTGGAAAAGTGATAGGGTGCCTGTGCACCCCAAATATGAGGCGCGTGACTCTCGCATGAGCCTAGACTAATCACATGGGCCATGGATGCCTACGTGTCACCGACGGCGTCAACAAAATTTAGGGTTAGTGATGCGGCCTGCCACTCTTACCCACCCATTGGCTCGGTGAGTAACCTGTAACAAGACGAGGACAATAAAAAATTTGAACCCACTGGGAAAAACTGCGCATCCGAGCGATCCCCATTGGGGATCGTCGCACGCTTCAACCGGCCACAGTGCAAGGGCGAGCTCCCACCTTGGGCCAAGTTGGTCAACTTGAATAATTGACCATTCTGAGGGATTGTAGATCCAGTGAGCTATGGTATGCAAAGGGAATCGTCGGTCTCAATAGTACAGGAAAACTTATGCTTTTTAACACTAGAAACGTGAAAATTTACATCTTTTTAAGCGCGAACTAACGAAAACTTCACATCTCGAAATTTTCACCCTAAACATAGGCCTGTAGAGTTGGTATTTTCTGTGGATAAGCGTTAATCTGACGTGCGTTCTCGAACAAGAAACAACTTTTTCACTCACACATTTTATGCTGTCTATTAGGGGATATCAATAGCATTCTTATAATAGTCGTTTAAACTCCACAGTCCTCTTTTCCGGTGTAAATGTAGAGCTGACAAGTTTAGACTTTGTTCGGTCTTCAAGGGATTGATTCTTCACCGACTTACTGCGGAATAATCTGGTTGCTCCATTTCTTTCGATTTGAATGAGTCTTTATGCTCTCTAGGTCAGGATCACTTGGGAAAAGATGTGATTAGAACTGCTACTTCTGGTGTTAACCAAATTTGAAAACATTAGCCCCATTGTGATAACTCAAGTGACCCACACATGTGTGTAAAACTATTACGCCAGTTTTAGCAGTAAAATTAGACAGAACGACTACTCAGCTACCCTGTTGTTGAACAAACTTGATTTCAAAACCAACATTGGCTTTGCTAAGCCAGTTTATCAGCAACGTGATGAAATATTTCATGGCATAAATTAGTGACTTGCGCATCTTCAACGTTACCGCTTCCATTGCCGACGAAGCTGGGCTTTATCAGTTTCTACTCAAACGCTTTCTGATTTGGCTGGATGTAGGCTGCGCGTAGACTATATTAAACAAAAAGCGAGTGACCGTTTTATGCTCTATTGTCCAATCGTGAATGAAAAACGAATGCCGTCACTTCGTGAAAACGTTACAACTCCTCGACCTTTCCGAAGTATGTCGATGCTAAACATACTATCCGTCTATAGGTTCGACGGGAAGAAACTGATTGATAACAGTTTATTTTTACGAGAGAGAGAGAGACAGAGGGGGTTCAGAAATGTCAACGAAATTTTCGTTTGCACTCAACAAGACACCAGCAGAGTTCCGTGTTAGAAATTTCTGTTTAAACTATGACAAAATAGAAAAGAAAATTGATCACAAAATCTGTTAGGATCCATGGCTGTAGGCAGTCTGTCAAGACATTTGCAAACCTCTTGATTCGGGCAGACCGAGACGGAATGTTAAAGGTTTACTCACATCAAATTGGTTTTGTACATCGTTATCTACTAATTAATAAAAATGCACCACATACAAGCAAGTGTAGTCTGAGCACAGAAATCAGCCGTTAGCAATCTACATTTTACAAATCAGTAACACAACCTGCTAAACTGAACAGTGTAGAAACAATCAACTCGGAGTTCGTTATTTCAGTAGGAAAACGTGATAGTGGGATACAGTCAGCCGTGGATAGATCCACTCTCCTGGTGTACGAGGTTGACATGGTTAGTAGCGTGTTGACGTCTTTTCCGGCGATCGGGGGTTCGAGTTTCCGGGCTACTATTTTGTCATCACATTGCTGTTGAGAATTACGGTGTTTGAGAATTCTTCCACATTGATTCTTTTCAGAATCAACATTAACTTTATTTGCGCTCATCATGACAGACATACATTGACTTTTCGTTCGTACACTTTCAGTTGCATACTTATTGGACTTGGTTTTCGTAATAAATTACGTTCTGTCAAGACTATGCAAAGAGGAAAATAATTGTTTTTGTGAGACAAACTCGCACAACTCGAAAAACGGTTTGGATATTTGGTGAATTTCTTAGTTTGTTAGTTATGACCGGATTACTTTTTTAACAGATTATTTGCTGGTTCCTCAGTTTTCGCTGTAACGGTGCTTTGATCTCCCTCACGCCCTGTAAAATGTACTAGACAAATATTAACGGTAGTTTCCGTCCTATGCGGCGTTGGTACTGACGTTAACCAAACGGTCAATTGCCCACATAATGGCCAACGTACGTATCCATTCATGTGGTCTGAGTGTCGTTCATCTCGCTTTCGGAACCGAACTCTGGTTTCTTCCAGTCATACATCGAGTATCTCATCACATACGTTTCGGACGTTTGACGAAGACACTTGGATCGGTTTTCCTGTTGAAGTGCCACTTCTGTTTGTCACATTACGTGTGTAAATGGTGTAAAATGGAGTTGACGATTCTAGCTAGACCGCTGCTTTTACTTAGTAATAGTAATCCCTTTTGATCTCTCCGCTGTTTGTATTTCAACGAGTCGATCTTCAATCGTGCTAACTTCGCATTGTCTTAACCATTGCCTTCCGACGACGTATCAACCCGACGTTATAGTTTCCAAACTGTAGGATTCCTACTGTTTTTCAAACCATCTTGCGTTTAACGTTGTTTACAAAGAGCCGTTTCTTCTAGCGTTTTCTGTCACGTGAACCACCTATCAGAATTGCAGACTACCACTATTTGTGCTGTGCACCTGACTAGTCAGCCTTAGCGTACGCAAATGATCAATGCACAGTTTAGCAGCGAATTGTTCAATATGTTCACAGAACAAGACAGACGGGAATGTTATCAGTGGATGAGTTGCAACGTAGTGTTATTGGTCTAGGAGACAAACCGCCTTACCAGTCGACTGCGTCATGATTGAAATAAGGGCGTATGTATGCCTTTTCAGCTGTATCCGCGCATGCTGATGTAGGTCATTATTTCGGTTAGTGTGACCGAATGTATGATCTATGTGCATAGTGAAGTGTGAATTCGTAAATTATGAACGTAATAGTTTTCTCAGCCAGATTGTCTGCGACTTCCGTCTTTGAATACAAATCAGTAGTGGTGCCCCAAATGACGTTAGCCTGTCTCCCAGCAGTATGTCACTGGACAAGAAAAACCAACGAGGTATTTGAAACACTCTACTACAGTCTGTCGTAACTGCGTCATCGGCGATTGAATTCGCCCAAATGTATACTGTTGCCTAAGAGTCAGTGTGGATCCCGAGATAGATTCGCATGTGTTACCGGTTTACTAGCTGACGGGTTAGATTGGACAAAATCGGCTGATGAGTACAAAACAGTTTGTGTTTTTTTAGACTGTCGACCATTTGGGCCTTTTAACTCTCTGCATGAAGCGTCGTAGTTGTCATATAGAAAATCCTCTAATCCCAGTCCCCAGATCACGCCTAAGGTCGCTGCTCGAATGTCAAGCTCAATGGGACGTTTTTGATTCTGCAGTGCGCACGCAGCGGCTTGCCATTAAGATCCGTGCCAGCGCCTCTGCTGTTTACTCTATTTATGCTCGAAACCCCACAGATCGTCGATTTCCCATTCCTTACTATATGCTGCTGCCACTAAACTTTGACTGTGATAGAAAGTAAGGAGCCACAGAGTGATTTAGACATATTACGCCTTCGGATCAAGGGCAGCCGGATCCCGTTTGACATGGCTACATCTGAAGTGATGCACCTCCGTCACTCAAGCCACATATTGTACTTTCGGCGGAACAAGAAAAACTAGATATAACTACACGCGAGTGTGGATTATGTGTTATTGTCCCAATTAACGTTAGCCTGTCTCCCAGTAGTATGTCAATAGACAAGAAAATCAACGCGGTATTTGAAGCAGTCTACCAGAGTCTGTCGTAACTGCGTCATCGGCGATTGAATTCGAGCGCAGACTTGACACACTCAGGACGTTAAACGGAGTATTCAGATAAATTGATAATCACAAACTACGGTAAAATGAAAATACTCTCAACCTCTAACTATTGTCTACTCTATGTCGTAGTGCGACTGTTGTGTACCTTCTGGGTAGTGGTTGCATTTATGTTTCGCTCATTGTACTCTGACCTTTTGAGACGGAATCAGTCTCCAAACTTATTTCGTCTTTCTACACCGTCTAACAAAGACTCAGATGTATATAATCATTCTCTGCTTACTCTACTATCCTGTACTTTATTATGCAGCAGACTAGAATAAATCAGCGAGTGAGATATACCCAGTGAATATCAGTGTATTTTGTTCCATGGATTACTCCAACCTATCTCCTTTTTTCGATTAAGGCTAAAGTGTACGATTTGTCAGGTTGGGAACCGGATAAACATTCACTGCACTGGTGTACAGTGTTGTCCAGTATAGCCGTATGCCGTAGTAGGCTGTATGCATCCTTCTGTGGTATTTTTTTTATAGAAAATTTCCTTGGCACTTCCGCTGCTCCCCCGTCACAATCTATTGTTATCCAGTCGGACTCAAAGGGACATACTTTTTGTGCATTGTTTATTCATAGTAGTTGTTCGCTTGAGTGAATAGGGATCACCGTAATAAAATTCGGGCTTAAAATCCCCTACTACGGGGAGGTTGAATTTGTAATTGAGACAATAATGACCGTACTACGAGACGACTGTTTTGTAGGCCCACCTGCCTTTCTTGGCAAAATGACCTTTCGGCAAACTGCTTATCCGTATAGATGTATGTATATATTTATACACACATTTTTGCTGATTAGGAACATCTGCAGGTCGGGTATCAAGAACTGTTAGTCTTTAAGTCAATCTTCTCTCATAATGAATTCAACAGACACATCGCTCTCGGTGCTCACTACGCCCCATTGGTTACACAGATACGAAGACGAGTGATAGACAAACAGGCATTTTGAGAAACCGGTTCTAATTGTATCTTCCGTCTTCGCTTTGTTTGACAACGGATTCCAGTGTAGATTCAAAACATCACAATAATTACCCGCCGCCCAATGTCCACCTTTTACACTTGATCACGCGTGTGATCAAGTGCACAGAACACCCTTCTTGAAGCGCGTTTTTCGAAAAGTATGGTTCTTCTTGACACGCGGTCATTGATATATCATGGAACACGGTTGTCACCAAAGTGTTGTCGTGAGCAAGACATCCTCATCCTGTAAAAGAACTGTCAGCTGGACATGTACTATTGTCTTCTACTTGAATTTAGTATTACCGTCTTGGATGATACCTTTGTATAATAATTGCAGTTCTAACATGTTAGTTAGACATAGAAGTAATGACTCCACGAAGTTTACCATGAGCACCACTTTTGTTTGGTGGAAAAAGCACCCTTTCTGTTATTCACCATCAAATCCGTGTTCTATTTTTATAGCCAACAATCGAAATTGACCTTTGACATTCAGGTCTTCCTATTAGCCTCTTGCATTACTCCAAGTGAAGCTTTTCCCTTGGAGCATTGAGGTTTGGCACTCTTTTCTATGAGAGAGGCATCCGCTTCCTCTCTGTTACATTGAGCAAAAATGAACTATCGGATGTTTCTTTATATCCTTCACCCCAGAACACGGTACATTCTTCGAAACGGGGTTTTCGCTTGGTGTCAAACAGTGCAGTTACATTTTTATTTCACTCGAAAATGCCCTTCTGTTCTTTGCCCTTGCGTAACTCTATGAATGCGCACAGCTACTGATCAACCAGTGCACCCATCTCCCTCGAAGATTTGTTGTGCAGCTTCGCACAATAGATGTTTATCTGCTTGAATTCAAACAGTCACCCACTACACTCTGTGAGTTCCATGAGCCGTACGGAAGTTTTTCCGGTGTTGGTAGATTTCGTCTAAGTAGGGCAAACCGCTGGTAAACACGTTTGGTTCAAGCTCAATCCAGATTTACAGATGGATCCTGTTTCATACAGTACCTACTTTTTGTTTCTACAAGAGTAATTGCTTTTTTGATCCGCATCGCTCACCGACATACCGGATACGCCAAGAGGAATAACAGTCTTTTTTTGCGAGACCATGTTGCCTGATGTAGTTGGATTAATGCGGTTGTGAACATTTCACTCAAAATTGAAAATGGTCGTCATTGAAGAGCCTCTATTTCGGTCTCAACAGTGATTCATTAAATATCGGTTTGTTTCAGATACTATCAACACAGGCCTGCGAACAAATGATCTCACGTGAGCTTTTTTTAAGGCCATCTGAACGCGCTTCCGGCGTAGATTAAATTTAAGCATTCCAAAGAGACTTGTGAGCACTGTACACGAACGGCTTTATTCACTGTGGGGATATTCGTTGCTCTCAGAGCGTAAGTAAGATGGCTTTCCTTCACTAACATTAATGTACTGTTTCTTCTTGGGGGACTGGACCCACTTTAAAGCTGAAAATTGTTTCCTGTGTTTTTCTGGTAAATTCTCTTTTTCGACAGGTTATTCAGTGGAAGAAATCTCGTGCCATTTAAGGGTGTTTTTCTGAAGGGGCTTTTTCCGAAGATATGCTGTGCACGTGTACATATTAGACTGTTGACCTGACCGTTTCTGCTACCTTGGCGTGGTGGTCAGGCTTGCGTGCTGTTTAGATCCTGAGGGCTGTGCTGACTGTGACTTCGGTCCTTGCGGGTTCAACCTTATCAGATTGGCCGATGGGGAGCAGCCAGACAAAAAACAGTTGCGCGAGTGTCTGTGGACTTCTATCCATTCCTTTCTTCGGCTTTGTTGGTGCATTGTATGATGAATGGTCTGCCCGGCTTTTCATAGTTGAGCGAGAAATTTGCTTTTCATCCCCATCTTCTTTAGGTTGCACTAAGCTGCAATCCTATACTGCAACGCTTCTTGTACTACACTTCAAAAATCTTTCTTCCTAGTTTAGATCTCGTCATTGCAGCCTCTCTCTGTTTAGTTTCCGAGAGATAGGGGTTCCCTTTCCTTATTAGCCAATCAACTGGCTAACCAGCATTGGCCGGCTGGACACAAAGGCCCCACTGGCACACCTCCCAGTCTTATTCCTTCGGGTTTACACTGGATATGTGGTGTGTTGGTGGAACTGCAATTGGTGCAGCGCAAGCCAGTTGCAGTGATGGATAAGCGCAGGCGTCCTTTGGCTTCGGTCACTGTGACAGGCTAATCCGAATCGGATGCCGCCAACCATTAGACTGTTGAGACGGAAGTCACAGACCTTACATGTATGAAGGTTAGTTGAATTACATCTGTAATTCCCATCTCGTTTGTGTGATGATATATATCGATGGTTTACTCCATTAATGCTCGGCTTTAATTAACCGAAGCGCACTAAGCACCATTCATTACACTAAATGGCTAACAAGAATTAGACCTTTCTTGGTGTTTCGGTACAATAATTGTGACGTCAACCGACCGATGATGCAGTAATGATGAACTACTTCGAAAAACCTTCGGAGTATGCTTTTTTATCAGTTATGCATTTCTTGTTTTATGCTCAGCTTGGAAACCCATTAATTTAAGCACTGTACCGTATAGGCACACTTGCATCATACTGGTCTCTCAATGATCACTTTTTTGTTTTATGAGAAACGTAACTCAACTTTCTGTGCTAACTCATGGGTTTGTATAGTTTCATCCGTTACTAATAATTTTTCTTCCCCGCAATTGTTTGTTTCAAACTGACTCCTGAGCGTGTAGTTTGTGCCGTTAGCGTGATGCTGCTAGTTTTATACTTCGCTCGGCCCACGTTCCGGGTCTGAATGAATGCGGAACCTGTTTGCGTCAGATATCTTGTGGATTCTTATCTTGCTCTTACCCGATATTTTTTACTCTACTCGCGGTCAGCTTTTTTGATGGACTACACGTCTTGCAGACGTTGCTGCATCTGATTCAGATGTTTATCGGTTACATGCTGATGCTCATTGTGATGACCTACAATGTGTACATGCTGATCGCGATCATGGCTGGGTTCACGGTGGGCTACTTGATTTTCGCTCGGCGTCGTCCCTTACTTCTTCGGTCACCGACTTGTTGCCACTAAATGCCAACAAAGATTCCACGGCTGTATACTCACCGCTTTGATACGGTTTCGTTTCATTCAATACTTCCGGTTAATTTTTCTTTCACCCAGTCCTCTTTTTTTACGTGCTACTAATAGTCGTCTAAGTGCTCCAATGATGACCAATGAATTACCTGTCGACCACAAACTGTGATGTCTCTCGAAATCAGTGTACTATTTTTGTTTTTCTTGATGCCCATTATAAGCTCGTCAACGTTACACGATCTGACAATCTACTCCTTGTGGCCACCTCTTCCATTCTCATCACGATTGTCAAAGTGTATTTGTCTGTGTGCATTCCCACCGTCAACGTGTGTGTGTGTGTGTGTGTGAACACACTCGTGTTATGAGCTTTCCATGCTACTCTATCAAGCCACATTCATTATTTTGTTGACACACTTTTTTGCTTTGTATGTCACGTCTTACTCAGTACCACGTCACAGCTGTGGTCAATTACAATATGTTGACCACTGTGGACGTACGTGGGTCGTATGTCAGCGGACAGTCAGTGCTCGTTTGGCCACTTGAGAATTATGAAAAAATTCGTTTTGTCACACTAAAATGACTTACGTACATGCAACAATTTTTGCTCTTCTAAGGATTAGTTTGCGCTCGTTAGATTGAATAAGGATATCGTGTTAGAATGCGTAATGACTTCTGCTTAAGATGCTCCATGGGCTTAGGATAGCACGTGGCTGTGATGACCGGATATGGGTGTGGCGTTCTTACCTTTCCTTGAGCCGGGATCAGCATATCTTGCGATATAACACCCGTTTCACGAGTATTTTCGATGACCTGAAGCACACAGTGTTCAAGTGGCTGTTTGAGTTTATTGGTTATCAAAAAATATTCGCGTCTCATCCACCAGTGGATGAAGTCACAGGTGATATTCACAAGACTATTCCAGTGTGTATACTTCCGGAGCAAACCCTCAGGATCTGATTCTTTTGTCTCAATTCCTAATACCAGTGTGATATTGCACCATGTTTATGACATAAAAATAAAAAAAGCCTGGCTCACCTAATCCCATTATCATCCTTAGGCTACTTTTAAATGCGCTGAGGAACAGTTGATCTGAACACATCTATCCAGTGTACACATCCAGTCACAATGTATCACACATTTCGCCAAAGGGTCAGACGAACTGGGTTATCACTTTGTCGGAAGATAATGTCCTTTCTTCATGTGACCTGACAAACTGATAAAAATATTTTCAGGTGTATTGGCGTAACACTTCATATTCTACTCATCGCTCACAGTTGCGACTTCATTAAATGTAAGCCCCGTGTTACAACTCTCCTCCTTACTAAAACGTTGCTTATCATTTCACTAATAAGTATGTCTCATCTCCACGCATCAGGATCACACGGGTTAAAATTTTACCGTCAGCTGAGACGTTGATGTACCCCTTCGGCCGGTTTTAGACTTGATGAACTCACCATATCATGCACTGGCTCAATGGCTAACCGAACTTTTGGAACCACTCTGCAACGGACTAGCTCCAGATAGCGCCAAGAATATGTTCCAGTTCATCGAATATATGGGAAATCAGACTGTTGGTAATAAAAGAATGTTATCACTGGACGTGTGCTCGCTGTTCGCGAACGTGTCACTCAGAGGAACAATTGGTTTTATGCTTGATTGCATAGATTCGAATAATATGCAATTCAGAATGCCGGATGATCACCTCAAAAGCCTTTTGTTAGTTTACATACAGGACGTCCATTTTCAGTTTAATGGGAAAACCTATCGCCAAAAGGATGGGGTTGCAACGGGCTCGCCGCTAGGCCCATTGCTGGGTGACATTTTCATGAGCATGATAGAACAAGCAGGGCTAACAGTGTGTATTGTACAAACGGTATGTAGGTGATGTTTTCTGTATCGTCGTTAGCAGCATTGATACTGGCTCCCTGTTATCACTAACCAGCTCAGCTCATAAGAAAATGAAGTGCACTTTGAAAGTGGGAAAAGATGGGAAGCTGGCTTTCCTTGATGTTACACGTAGGAAGCGGACGAGGAATGACTGATATGCCCATTTTCACAGCTTCATTCCAATGAAACAAATGAAACTTGATACGTTGTCAAGCGAACCGATTTCACAAAATTCGCACTGAGGACATTTGAGACAACAGGCTCAAGCTCTTACGTGAAATGTTCCGTGTTAATGGATATCCGGTCAAATTCCTAGCCAGAAACGTGCAACGAACGGGGCTGAAAGATCGTGAGTTTCTTGCCGGGCGGAAGGCCATCTATACGAACTTGCCTTACAAGGGTGAATTATCAAGTGTTTCGCCTACCGGGAGACTCGACAAGTTGATGAGAACGTTCCATGCTGCACAACTAGAACTAACGTTCCCTTCTAAGCCAGCTGTTCGCCTTCACCTCAAAGATACAGTGCTCAGTAGTGCTGCCTCGTTTTGTGTCTACTCATTCGCTTATTCTTGTGGAGCAGCTTACATTGGTCGCACAACAAGGCACTTGTCGGAGAGAATACGCGGACACCATCCAGCTTGTCTGACAACCGGACAACAAAGAAGGACTTCAGCGCAATTTCGGTCCATCTGGTTGACACGGATCATCGAGTCAATGTGGATGTCGCATTCAAGCGGATATACCGTGCCACACGTGTTCACACCACAATTGTGAAATATTGTATCTTGGCTGCTGCGGAAGCGATCGGAATCCGGCTGCGAAACCCTGTGTGCGCAGCAGTCTTCTTTTGTTCGGGTGCTGAAGTTACCGTGGTTTGCCGTCGTTGGAACGCTTGACACGCAGCTTTAGTAACCATGTCCGTAATCCCCAAACGACACTATATTCACACTGTATTAGGTTCCACGAAATTCTGAATTGACAACTAATTTCACATTCTTTGTGCTGTATTTGGCCTGAAGATGACACCGAAAACGAGCCTGTCCGACACGTTTTGACTTTTGATGAAATCTCCGGGTATATTTGCACACTTGTCATCTTTCATTGCTGTTCGCCTACAAGAAGGGATTCGTCGTGAAATGGTCGGCCTCCCAGATTTTGTTGGTCTCCTATGTGTTCAAATGCCTGTAGCTGAGAACACTTTTCAAATTTGCTATACTTTCCTATTCTTAGCCCGGCAGATTCGCCGTCTATCACAAAAACCTAGTTGGTATTATGAGATTTCAAGATGAGGTGTTAAATCAGTTGGGCGCAGAGGAGTACAGTCCAGCAGAACAAAGTTCGAATTTGTGGAGCCATTGTCCAGCAGTGGAACGTTGGACAAGGAAATTTTTAAGGCACTTTGTGGAACCGAACTTAACGTGTTCAAACTAAGTGTCACTTGTGTTAAAAGGTGGATGCATTTTTGGCAGTTTAGTGCATATTGGACTCTGCCAAGTGTGATCATATGCTTTGAGAAGCAGTTAGCTAATCCCTTTCTTTTGCGTAGGCTACTGAGAAATATCTCAATCATACAACACATTATGTTGCATTCTGCTATACTCCATTTTGGACATACTTCTGCAGTGATATGGTCTCTCAAATTGAGGGATACCACAAACGTACTAGTTATTAATTTGTGTTATGTGATTCTCGTTCCATTTACGGATAATGACTATCTTTTGTTCGTGGTAATGGAAACCACGGCTTCCAAACAGCATGCCCAAGTGATGTCGTGTGAATATCACAAATTCTCAATCACTTCTAAGGTGCCCTTTAGGACGGTTATGTTCACTTCTCATGCCCTGATAAACGCGAATCTAGGGAAGGATTTCCTTGTAGGTCTTCGGCGGTTTCTGCCTTACCGGTGTACATGCTGACGGCTTCAGAGTCTTGGTACACCCCCAGCAATACTGCTCGAATTTGCCTTACAATGTGAAGCTCAGGCGTGCACAGATGAATATGGAGATAATGCATTTGCCATTTTCAGACAAGCAAATGAGGACCATCTACAGTTTAGTACCACTAAACCCGAGGCAATCCAGTGGTTTGTACGTTTCTTTGTAGGTAATTCCGGGTGCCTATTAAAATTTCACACATTCGACAAACAAACGATGGGTACTGTGTGTACCTTGAACAACCAAGACCACCAGAATTTGTGCCACCCTATAAACGTCTCACTTTACACATATGATAGGACAATATTAACAACACGTGTAGGACCTTGTTATCTTCGACATCATTGAAGCGCTTCCGGAACATTCGAAATCCATTCATGCTATAACCGCATTAACGTCACGCGTATACAAGAGCGCTTTGGGAAACGCAGCTTTTCCAGCATACACAGCTCAGGACGTGGTAACTAAATATAGATGGATGCCACTTTTAGCTGACTGGTATTTCTGTCTGAACGCAACAACGGCAGTCAACTGATTGACGTTCATTTGAATTGATTCCCGTTCATTTATCAGTGCACTGCTGGGCGAATTCTGTTATTTCTGCACGACTGAGAGTTCAGTGATTTTGATTACTATGACGATTCCATGCCCACCCCAAGACGATTGGGCAATCTGGGCATCAATCATGAGTAAAGGTGATTGAACTTCTGCTGGAGACGATTCATCCCTGGGCTATTACTGGCGCACTGGTCAACAACATGAAAGCATGGCCAGCGTTCCCATACCGGTCATGGTGAGAATTGACAAATATCGAGCAGCTAATGATCCTAGTTGTCTGGTGGTCTGTTGTTGAATTCACATTCGATTGTGTGATATCGTGACATTGCCCGTTTCTGATCCACATGAGTGTTCCTTGACTGGGTGACTCATTCTAGTTATAGTTTTCCGACCGGATAGTTCCAACACTGCGCTACTGGACGGAAATGATTATGTACGAAGAATGAAGCTAATGTTCGATGACAGGTTAATTCGATCCTGGTTATACAACCGATAGTACACGCGTAGCTGGACGCCAACTAAGCATTCCGACTGAAGGGATTCCAGAAAAAGATGTTATCTATGAAGTCAAGACCCTGCGTCCTAGATTGATACAAACGCCACAGCTTTATAGCACACTCAAAGTGTACAAATCCAGAGATCCCCTGAGACAAATACTGCTGGCGGTTAACCAACTGGATGAATTGGTACCGTGACCAGCAGCGGCGACACCGGGGAACAGGTCGACGACAAAGGACAATTTCGAAAATAGCCGCAAGTTAACAACCTGCTGATGTGGTTAATCTTGGAAGCAAAAATTTGGCTAGCATGGTTACTGTTTCATAACGCATCCTTTAGTGGTTCATGCGAACATAAGATTTAGACCTGCTATTTTGTATTCCAAGGTTGAACTATATTTTAATGTATACGTTAAGTACGCGAAATTCTGCCTCCATACTGAAAGGCATGGACAAATTCGATACTGTTGTTATAAAGAGCTCGCTGGGACTTTAAATGCTTCATGTATTCATCGGTCATCTTGAGCCCTGTACAACATTCAACATGGATGATACGCACTTGTAACGTCATCACGACAAACACACACTAGTTGTAACAAAGTGTGAAAACGAGACGACCCAGGTTCCTGATATCACAAACAAGCACAGCAAACATCATTGATCCACGATCGAGCTCTGAGCAGATGATTCGCTTCTAGTTCACCAGTGGTAGAAGCCCGATGGATCGGTCGAAAATTCAGCCTGCCGCAAATACACGACTTGGTCGCTATCTTTACTTGAGTAATCTTGGATGTGCTCAGTGTAGAGGTTGGTTTACATACCTTTCTATACAGCGCGATGAAATTACCCCAGGAAAGTTCTGATAAGGAACTAGAACTAATTATATGCAGACTGAAGATAACTGGATACCCCTAAGGCGTTCACGACAAACACGAGCGGATCAGTGTACCGTTCCGAGTTTGATTACATTTCTCCGATTACACACAAGGGTGACAATACAAGCGGCTTGCCAAAAAATACAGTTGGTAAGAACATTTGCACGTACTTCCAACGCTGCTCGAATTCGACCTTCTCTATCACCGAATGCCCATACGACCCGTTGGAGCGCTTATCACGTTTCACGTCAAATCATATCACAGTTACGAGTTCATAAATGTGTTTGGCAGGTACGCTGACAAAACAAAGAAAATTGCGTCAACGGGTCAAAGAGCACATTTCGGTGTGGATCGAGAACACACGAGTGTGAACGCGACACAATCGAGCGCTGACTAGGTGACAGTTGGCGTCATCAATTAATCCAACATAAACATTAAAATCGGATGATTTAGGCCGTACGATGGCGCAGTTCTGTCATGCACAGAACGTGTAACTGTGTTACTGAGTGTCAGTTAAAATAGCATTGTTTATAGTAGTCAGCTAAATCAATGACCTGTCACCGCCAAAAGTTCCCATTACACTTTGGTGCTTCCTCCAAACGGTTATCACTCGCAAGGGGCCAATAGTGACGTTGAGTATGGATTGCGTACTAACATGACGTTGCGATCGAATTTGTTTTAGCTTAATGCGTTCAACCCAAACAATGAACGCTCTGAGTGATAAGAATGCGCGAAATTAGCGAATCATCTCACGACTTCCTTCTTCTCAATTCACTGTTACGATTTATTAGGAGGAGTTAATGTTTCAAATGTTCTTATCTATCGACTCAAAATCAATTTTGTCGAGGTGCTTTGTGTCTGTTGTGAAGCCTCAAACTTGAAATTGTTCCAAATTACGAAGACGATATTAAGAAGGATGTCCTCCTCGTATGATCTTGGTTTGAGATCTTTTCTAATACACCCGGCCCTAGTTACTGACATTATGCTCCACTGCAGTGTTTACCTGACACGATGGGGCTGAATCATCCCAGGGGACGCCGGGAAGTACGTTTGAAACATGATAACCATCATTGTTATGGGTGTGTGTAAAGACGACGCATGCAATTTTGGGAATATGACGTAGGAAGCACACCTGACCAGTTCCTTCTGTTAAAAATGTTGCTGACGTAGTAGTACGGAGACTCGCCAAATATGCGAGAACTTTCCTATGTGAGTGGAACACCATTCTAACAAGAATAGAATTTAGATCTTGTATGCCTTATCTAATTGAGCTAGCCGCGGCCTCAACCAGAAAGACGAAAGCTGCGATCAAACGTAAACGATGCCCCACTTGCATAGTTGTGAATGTGTATCCAAGATGAATTGTTCGGTATATACACCCCGCGACAGAGTAACACGGTCTCCCACAACTTCCGTTTGTGAGAAAGTCAACAGTAATGAACATCGGTTGTTGAAAAGCGATGGGAGAATTTCGTTTCAATAAGCCTCATGGAAAACAGAGTATGTATGATTGTATAAAACTCGGCTGCTACACAGTTATACGGCCACCTAAAATTGCTGTGAAACCGTAATACTGATGTGCTAGTCTGAAGCATTCACTTGGCTATCAGGTGATCGTCACTTCAGTTATCAGGCGTTATTGCTGGTAATCTAAGCGAGGTAATCGCTCTATGAGTGACATCTCATTCTGTTTTCTCAACTAATGTAATGCTATCCAGATGTGGGCTGACCGTTTTGGGTTTCAACAACTTGGCATACGAATAATCATCAGAAGAAAACCAAGAGACGCGCAGGCGAGAGTGACGACGGTCAATCTTACGGGAGTGAGCCTCACGACGAACCTTTGATCAATTCCCAATGCTGCACTTGACCTAATTTTGACAGTAAAATTTAATGTCTCCACAAAAACTATGCAACGGACAATAACCATGGTTGAAGTACAACGTGAATAAAACCGTTACACCAGGCTGGCAACAGATACAAACGTAAATGCCGCGCGTTAAGATACATGTTCTTTGTGCTCATTAATGTGCCTCGTTTGTCTACTAAGGTGAAAAGCCAAATGGAGTCGAATTGAGGTATGAAAATTCTGGCAGCATAACTGTCGAAGGAAGATTGTGCTTTAGTTGCGACATTAACAGTAGACGGTTCAGTGTTTGCATGCGAGGTACTTTTGTCGTTTGGGGTGGAGCTGGTCATCAATGGAGACCTCAATCCCTACAATCAGACGCTGAAACAGTTGTTATTACATTTCACTGTCTATCTTCGGAAGCAGGCTGTTATTCCAACAACACTTCAATTCATAGATCTTACTTCCTGAGGATATGGCTATTTCTTCGGCGAATGCCTAAATGCATCTCATGTGGGACAGTAATATATCCTATCTTTCTGAACCAGCCAGGCAACTCCCATCGTAGAGTGACGTGGATGTGAGACCCTAGTCACGTGACAATTAGTTCATGTAGTCTCCTGGTAATGCGGCTCAGCAACTGCGATCTCGGCTCAGTGATCACGTACACCCGGCCATCTAGATATCCAAGATCTATGGCAAGGCAACGCTGAGGCAGCATAGTAGCCTGAAGACACCATGGCAACCTGTGATGGGAGTAGAACAGTCTCGGATACTTTTCATACATTCCTAAACAATCCGGTCTATGTAAGGATGATTCGAACAAAATTCTACCTACAATGCAATTTGTGCGATGGTGACGGAAACGGTAGATTGCTGGTCTGTTAATGTGGAAGATGCTGGTAAAAAATGGAGTAGTTGCATAATTTTGTCTAGGAGTGTATTTGTGATAATCCAGTTCCTTTCACCTTGGCATGTTCGCGAGCGCCCACCTACAGTTCGTGCGTACTTATCTCACCAACGCCCATATTTTCATTAGCGTGACAATATGACTGAGGAACCATTGTAGAATCACTTTCAGAGACGAACCTGACCCTTAGAAAAAGTAATGGTGTCCTGCTCAAAATCAAGCTTTGAACTAACTCGGACAAACCGGATTGCAATCGTGTACCGATCGTTCCAAGTTCCCATCATAACTGTCATATATACTCTAAGAAAAAGGGTTTCTCTGGAGTGACTTGAACGAAAGAAGCACTCAAAACCTCAAGAAATGTAACCCGATCCATATAACATCGAGGAAACGAAAAGTGGTTTATGCATAGGGCTGGCGGTGTATAGCAGCGTCTAACGATCCAAAGTTCTTTTTGTGAATCCTGAAGAAAATCTTGTTACGAGTTGTTTCGAAAAGACACCAACATTTAGTACTTGATTGCATTAAGTTGTTTAGTGTACGGAAAGTCCATGACGATTCAGTTCTCAGGTCTAAATACCCCTGCAAGACTGTCTGTCAAAATACCGACTGACGTATCACGAATCAAGAGAACCTAGTGCACAAATCCACAAAAATGTTAACTGTATATCTAAGCATAATAGTAGATGGATAACGAATTACGAAATGTACTCGCTAGCCCTGTTCTCAGTGACACTAATCCGGTGCCCATAGATTTGGGAGAGCTGACAAGCCTTGAGTTAGACTTCGCATTGAGTTTTCCTTGTAAGCTGAAACTTATTCGGAAACTCTTCGCAAATAACATTTTGCAACCAACCTAATACCTTGGACGAGGTCTAAATGTGAGAAGTCAGGACTCCGGCTCGATTCGAACAACCACACCTCAAAGAGGCAAGCGCACTATCAGCTAAGCTACGAAGCCATACCAGCAGCCCAGAAATATCACACTTGGACTCTGTTACCCACTCGTCTCACTGCCTTATATGGAATCTATCAAATGATTCAACGGATCAACTGCCCCGGCAGGATTTCTCAAGCAGTTTGCACCGGAATCCACCAACGCCACTGCTGGGTATAAAAACCCATTGTCCAAGGTTCACCCTGCTACTCAGAGCTAACAACAATTGTAAGCAATTTTAGCAAATTAAAAGTCTTGAGTGCGTACAACCGTCGCGTTAGACATCGATCCAGCACTTGTCCCCTAAATACTTGGTCTGATCCCAAACTTATGGTGAGACGGATCGACGTTACAAGTTTTGGCACGGAAGGGTTTACTGTCGGTAATGAGCGCCATAACCGTAAAATTGTCATTTGGTCAAAGTTACGTTCACTCCTGGGCTCGCAAACGGTTGGTTTCCTCCGTAATTTTTGAGTTAGCTTCGAGAAGACGGACATCGGTAGACACAAAGATACAGTACACAATGTCAGTTTGAGACGGCTAACAGTGACCATTCTGGTAAAACGAGGGTCTGCATAACACATTATGACTCGTAACGTCAGGCCGCGATTATTCCGATTACTTGTGGCCATTATGTGACTAACGATAGAAGAGACCAGAGGGAAACATGAATCTGAGACGAGCGAAGTAGACTGCACGGCTATGCTCTGTGTTCGTTTTAACAAACGGTCCTTCATTCCAAAGTTCGGGCTCTTGTTTATTTTACCGGTGTACGTTTCACTGCAACTACACGAAAGTGGGCGAACAGTGTGAACTGATACCAACAGACTGCTACCTCTGGAGTAAAGACTTCCATCAACGTCTACCATTTTAGGTGTATTACAAGCTTGCCCGATCGTTGTGAAGAAGCGTTTTGGGGTCCGAAGTGATGTATTATAATCCTTGAATGACAAGACAGTAAGCTTTTACCTATTCTGCCGTGATGACGCTGTTTTCTTTTAGACAGCAATACATCAGCGGTTCACACCAATGTTTAACTGCCACACAACCATGAAGAAAAAAATCAAACCCTATATAGGAAGAGAGAGAAGGAAAAAAGGGGACGGGAAAGGACCTAACTACTGAAAATGACTACGTCCATGTTCAAACATTCAACATCAAGGTGCCTACACCCTGCAAACAAACAACCGAGTTGCATGTGAAAGTTAGGCGTCATCAGCAAGACAGCT
>QNGE01002783.1:49495-59797 GCA_008508345.1 Paragonimus westermani | reverse complement strand
CCAAAATTTTGGGTGCGAGTGCTAGAAAGATTAACAGTGGGGAGAAGACTGCAGTGTACGAACGAGTACAAGGTGCCGGTCGGTAGGACTTAATAAGTGAACGTTATAAACGGCTAACGCTAAGAAAAACACATGACGTTAAGTAACCGTACGATGGGTCGCCAGATGAGTCAGGTCTAGAAAGGAAACCCACCAACACACTGATAGGGAGAAAAAGGTAAGCTCCATCTGATGGCTTACCGGAAACGTAGTGAGGGTGACGTCAACATCGACTGCCAAATACTTCGCAAGGGAAATGAGTCTTCTGCAGAAAAATCAGATACTTAGTGAAAAACAACTTGAGCACAAACACGAACGGAAGAATATAACGTACCATAAGAGCAAACCGTATTTTCTAGGGGCGGGATTCCATAAAACAACTTTAAGTATGCGAAGAAAGCGTTGTGCAGTTTCTTAGCGCTCACTCATGATCCAAATGAGTAACATGATCCACCAGAGGAGGGCGAACTTCGGTTCGAAAGTTTAACAAGCTTCGTCTTGATAAATTGTAACAGCACCACATTTTGCCTGTTAAAAAGTGGCTCCCTTGTTAGATCAAGGCAGAAAGCTGTTACTAAACTGGCTCTATTGTGTCTTCGCATGCACTCGCCTCGGTCACAGGCAAGCGCAAAAACGTGTGAAGTAATCTACCTCCACAATTATGAACCTACGCTAATTACGAAGTTCGTCTTGTGTTTCCGCCTTGAACTCTGGCCAGATTGTTGACGACCGGCTTTGCTTCCACGTCTCAGCCTATCAGACCAAGCCAATTAGTCTCATTTTCCTTCTTCTCCTAAATAACTCTGGATTTTCTGACCCCTCCCACTAATTTCTTTCCCGCATACACACCAGAGACTAGCCCCAGTCGCTCCGCATCACAGAAGACACGGCCAGAATGACAGCGTGCTAAGCACCGAGGTGGCTTCTTTGTCTAATGAACACAAACCTATATTTGCCTCCCAAAACGTGCCAAGGCTTTTAACCACTGACGTTCGGATGCTACTGTAGGTAGACCGAAAGGTGGCACTTGCATGTACTTTGGGACTCTCATCGGCGACATCGGTTGTCTTGCCGAAACACTACAGTGGGACACTAGCTAAGAGACAGCTTCAAACTGTGCCAGCTGGTTTACAATGCACGCACAGGATACCCCTATTTGCAGACCATACAGCACACGCTGCAAATTAAGTAAGCATTCAAATAACCCTGAATGCATGCGCGCAGAAAGCGCTAGCCGGCTGGATTCCCTCAATAGCCCTCATGACCGTGTCACACTTGAAAACATGGTTAGAACGTAGAAAAACACTTACCATAAACGCTGTACGCTTATTGCTCTGGCATATGCTCCCACAGACTGTGGTCCAAACATAGTCGAAGATGATACCTATCACCAGCTCAATAACCTCGTGCACACCGCGCGGTGTACGGACATTGCAGTACCGACTGGTGGCTTGGATGCTCAGGTAAGCAGGCTGAGTGTTTGTGACCCTGACCTAAGCCGAAGAGAAAACGGTGAACGTTCGTTACACCCCTGTGCCTATAACGGTTTGTCCCTAGCAAGTATTACTTTTAGACGTTCTAGACGTCACTGTACCATCCGGCGGAATTCATAGCCGAGTGAATTGTACACACAGAACTACCAGTCAACTGTCGGTCGTGTGGCTTTTCACAAGAACATAAATCGATCCGGAGCACCTTTGTGGGTTTCGACTACGAACTGATATGTAACACGTTCGCTCGGCGCTTTGGTGGAAGGCCTCTTTGTCGTCAACCCCAAACTCATGTGTCCAAGCTAACAGGGACACGAGTGCTCCACATCTACTAGAGCGCGCTTACTTCCAATCTGGGACCCCACCCACCAGACGACATTTCAGCACACTGGACACATATACAGCATGAAGTACATAAGGGAAATAGTGTTTCATGTTGTACTACTGCTCGTTCAGCTGCCAACCGATGGGTCTCTATGCGATCATTAGAGCTTCTTGGCACTCGCAGGAACGTTTCACCTAGCAACGGGTACAATTCAGTTCGCGAAGCTGCCTGCTTGGAACTCCGAAATCATCTACCAGAGGATCGCCAGGCTTGGTGGACACAATGGGCTGTCGAAATAGAACAAGCCGCCGCTATCGGGAACTCCTGAAAACCTTATCATCTCAATCGAACAACGGGTGACAATGAACCAGGTATGTGTATGGCAGTCTGCGAAGCCAGTGGTTGGCCCATTCATAACCAGCAACTATGCTTCGGATGTTGGGCTGAACGTCTCCAACACCACCCGCACTACTGACTAAGTATTTGGGCTTCACTTGTGCTTACTGGTCTATCGATGTCTGCTCTTTCAGAGCCGGAGTCTCACTTGAGATCAAGTTCCTGAAGTTTCACAAGGCACCTGGCCCAGACAAACTCTTTCCTGTCGTTTTTACAGATGGAGGTCCAGCCTCAGTCCAAGTGCTGACGGCTCTGTCCCGTGAGCCCTGGATCAGTAAAGTCGTTCCAGATTACCTGGGTTTGGTTAACATCACCTTTGCTTTCAAAAAGAGCTGATGTACTTCGTTTGGAAATCAGAATGATCAGCTTGGTTCTTATTGCGTCAAAATTGCCTACATCCATTTTACATCGTAGACAAGAGGAAACGCGCAAATAGCATATCCGTGAGGAGCGAGTTAGATGTTGCCTTGGCCGTGGATATATCGATCACATCTTTACACTCTGCTAGATGCTTGATTCCAGCCGCTCCTGTAGACGGCCAGCGGTAATCTTTTTCGGACATCGGAAGGACGTTTGATTCGATTGACAGAGCTATATTCTGAGGCTGCCCATCGAGAAGAGGTGTGTGCCTGAAATGCATGTGAACATCCTGAAAACAATTTGCTGTCAGATTCGGGTAGGATTGGGGTTTATGGTAGCGTATCACCGACCATCAGTATCTCAAGTGAGGTGACAATTTGTGCAGCTTCTCATTTCCTTTTTAACTTTGCAGTAAATGAGATCCTAGAGTGTGTCCTGACAAACTGCGAATATGATGACGTGGAAACGCCTACTTCTCAAACCTCCAGACTGCACCTCAATGTTCCGAAATGAACCTAATAATATAGTACTAAAGCGCCACTAAATCCAATCATGCGAAGACGGGGAGATAAAGCGTTGTGAGCCACGTCGTTGAAGACCAGTTATAGAGGCACATTTCATCCAGTAGTAAACCAATACAGTGTAACGATCAGTTTAGTGCAGATAAGCTTCGACGCAGAGTAGTGAAGAACTTGAAACCTGCCTTGAAACTGCGACATTGATTGCAAAAGAATAGGCATTAGAAATTCGTATACTGGCAAACGCCTCACTAGACTAAGAAAGTAAGCTGGCATCTGTTTAGCCAAAAATTGTCTACAGGTCATTAGTATTCGCAAACTGTTCGTTCATACTGTTTGTCTACCCTCCAACCAACTTTTTCCCCTTAATGCAAATTCCAATCGTTGATATTATTCCTGTGTCCTCCATCCGAGCGTTTTATGCTAGTGATTGGGAATTATGAGCGAAACATTAACCTCTCGCGACATGTCTATTCCCCAGTTAGTGGCTAACTGAAGCAACAGAACTGTGTGTAATTCCTGTTTAACAGTTTAGCATAAAAGGCGGAATTAGCCATCTATTCACGAACGCAGCAGGTTAACTTAAAAAGAGCCGCTTATAAACCCGCAACACGTACGTTGATACTCTGTCCTAACTACAAAACCGGTCATTCGAATCAACTGAGGCTTCTTTTTCGTCCTCTCCTTCATGTATGGCATGTAATATCATGTCAGCATAATATTCACTATCGTATGGTAGTTCACGGGAGCTTCAAAACTTCGATAACTTTTATTCACCCGTCTTATATGCACTTATAACTTGTTACAATTTTTCTACTCCGCACTCCCTACATCAACGGTTGACAGTGAAAACGATAGCTTGGTTGGCTGATGTTTGATTGTGAGTGACCTTAGAGAACTGTTTACTTTACGTGACCGAGTGTTTCTCGATTCCACGTCGAAATGTTTTGCCGGAAAGGGACAACTGGAAGATATGTGTGGAAGCGAGCTCACTTCAGTAGGTGCCTTGCTAACAAAATGGCCCCCTACGAGTCAGATAGTGGAACACGCCAGTGGCAGCTGTAACGTTCCATTAAGGATGGTTGGCATGGGTGCACAACCCAAAATAATCATGAAATTATTCAACCATTGTTCTGACAAGAAAAGTTACAGACAAAACATAGCAAATAGAACTCTAAGCCTGAAATTAAAAAATTAACGTCAGAGCGCCTGAAAAGTCTAAACAGAAAACAGTTTGCAACATCTTCAAGGTATGCTCGATAGCAGATTTGACTGCCTTTCCCAGAGCAAACCTTCAAGCATGATTTCGATTGTAGTGTATAAGACACTCTTGTGTTGTTGAAGAGGGACTACGACATTACTTCGAACGGACGATTTATACGTGTGACTTTAAACCAGAACACAAGGCTCCGGCAACATGATCAGATGATAGCATTTAACGCGGCAAGCGCACAGCACTGCCTACACTCCGTAAAAAGCACCACCAATCGGATAAAAACGTCACTGTGTCCAGGCAATAAAGTGAAACATTAGTGGAATGTGAACAACTGATGCGATATACCACCATACGTTAAAATACGGAGACATTACATCACAACAGGTGGAAATAACGGCAATTCCAAATGCCACTGGACGAAAACTTTACTTGTGTCCTAATAAAGTTACCTGATCACCGTTCTCCAGTAACCGACGAAAGTGAGTGGCGTACGCCTCACATCACCCTAAGATTATTGTACATGGTCCATGACAAGGTTTTCATGAGCGTCCAGAGTGTTTGCTCAATGATAGCCCGTACCGTTTAGGACGGTTAAAAGTGAATTACTAATTCACCGGTTGTCTCCAACATTCCTTAAAGTGTTCTTCCAGAGCACCAAGTATGGGCAGGTTCAACGGGAAAGCATTCCGTAGTTACTTGACAATTACACACTTATAAGAATGTACCATGGTATAGGCTACAGCTACATGGTCGGGGCATGAGCTTAGTAAAATACATAAGGCATACGGGCATTAACTGAGTGTGAACTACCTACAGCAACTTGATGTTTCTCTTATACTGCCAAACTATGTGGTATTTTTAAAGAACACCTTACAGAACATCGCAGACAGCAACCAATGAAGTAGTGATTCACTTTTAACGTCCCGAACAACAAGCATGACTCTTGGGTTAACGCGCTGGACGCCCAAAACATTGGTGTAGACCACATGATGCAAGCCCATGTCCTAAGGTCCACACAGGACCATGTACAATAATCCTGGCTATAGCTACATTGTTGGGGCATGTGGGTTTAGTAAAATACACAAGGCATACGAGGCCAGACACACTAACGGGTATTAAATGTGTGCAAAAACTACAACAATCTGACGTTTCCTTCATACCGCCCAAACTATAAGCTATAACACTGTGTAGGATTATTGTGTATCCTACTAAGCCCACATGCCCCAACAATGTAAATATAGCCAACATCCCTCACGTGAGTCGACGCAACAAAACCAACTCAGACAGATAAATTGACGTGGATAAAACAAAACCCCTAGTAATATTAACTGAGGTTATGAGTAAACAGGTAACTCACTGAATCAATCGTTTAAGTTGAGTCGAGACACAACAGCCGAGCGAAATCCATCAGCTGCCCCTGTTGTTGTTGTCCATTGCCAGCGATGCCAATATACTCGTCCCTAGTCAGTCATAATTAAATAGACCATGACGGTCAGCCCTTGTTTTGAACCAACTTTAACTGCTCAATTTCATGGCGGTGTGGTCTAACAGCTGGTCACAGATTCCCCAAACTGCCCACCTACTGTCGAAGTTATTCAGGTCAACATCATAACCAAGTCCTAAAATGGTGATGTCTTCATTCACAGCGTAGTGAACGCCACTTATTAAATATCGATGGTGTGGTTGCTATTTTTCTCTACATTAATTTGCACGGGTGTTCAAAATACTATCTTCGTTTAATCAGTAACCGTTTTGCAAAAGAATGCTGAAGCAATACTGTGAAAAAGCGAACAGTTCCCCTCAGAAGATAAATATCCGTTTGACGTGAATCTACCCTAAGTAACTATACAGTGATAACGTGAGCGTCGATAATGCCTGGTTTAGATACCCTCCTTGCTGAAAATTCCGTCAATTTAGACGAACAATTCGATGTTCACCTTTAGGGTCAGATTTTTGAATACCCGATGTCCGTACGGAAAAACCAATGGAACAGAAGGCAAGTGTGACAATGAGAATGCAGGGAAAATAAAGCTTATTCGAAAATCGATTCGGTAACCAGCTTCAGAAGGTGTCTGTAATTTCACGCAAGCGGATAATCTCGTGTTTATCTGCAAGAACCAGAAACAAATCATAATCATTCCAAATTAAGTCCATGAAACAGAATATCTCAGTAGAAAAACAGTAGTCATTGTGAACGACTGCATCATATTAGTATGCACTCCGAGTCGAAATTTCCAAACAAATAGTGTAAACGCGCCCGTTCAGGCAAGAATAATCCTGAAGTATGCAACACTCGCCAGCTATCGTGAAAAACGTGGGTGATTCCGGCTGCAATCGACGTAAGTATGCGTTGAGGTCCCAATTCGATTTCAGAATAGGGAGACACACATCAACGAAAATGTGGGAGAAGGGCGAGTGAATTATGAAAAGGGACCCATAAAAACGAAGGTCACGAAAGTTACCACAGCACAACTTGGAAGAGGGCTATCACGAATGAGCGCAAACAGGACAAATAATTGCTCCATCAGCAGGTTTCAGACATGACGTGTGGCAGACGTGACTGCAACGGAAGACAACGCATGGTTGCTTTCGCGCTTCGGCATCGTCAGCGACATGTAGCTCATTCCGCGTTTGAACTGTGTTCTGTGGTTGTGAAATTCGTCGCACAGGGTGACAACACAGATTGCATTGCACAGATGGCATGTTATTGAAATCCACACGCACACCACGAGCCTGAGTTTGCAGTAATTTCGTAAATAACTTGTGCACGTCTGTGCGCAAGATACGCTGACAATCCTGCTGAAGTTCCAACTGAAGCTATGCGTACACGAAACAATTAAAGACAGTAGAACACTTGACAGAAATCAACGGGGTGTACAAAATCAGAAACGGATAGACTTGGTGGTGTGTTCAAACGAACCTGACGGGATAAGAGAGTTTATATAAGAGCACGAAACTTTCATGAGATTTCTGCAAAACACAACGCACTTCATTTAAACCGATTCAACTGCACAATAACCAAAACCAAAATTTTAAAGGAGCAAAACAAAATGTTTCATAATCCGTTATTCACGGATAAAGTCTTAAAATTATTACAGCACAACTGTGACTAAGGTTTTCAATAACATCTATCAATCGATGAGATAAAATCAGACAGACAAGATTTGAGCAGTCTACCATTTTTATCTCACATCAACTGAAGCCAGATGAAAGGTGTGTCGATTACATGTTCGCGGTAATGTGTACTAAGAAACGATTTACTTTCCTGAATATTGGAACTGGCCGATATACAGATGGTTTTAAATGTATTGCGAGCCATGTATATATTTAGGAGAGTCAGCGCACGCGCCCATGGGTGTCAATCCATCTACATTAAAAGCATTATGCTCGTATATCGTGGTGTGCAACTTCGAAAGTGGTCTTTGAAGGTGAAATGCAAGTCAAGTAAGCAGTATCGCATAAGTCTCCAGACCAAAAACGTCCTTGGATCAGTCATTATGGAAAAAGTAAGCAAAAATGTATACAAATCCAAATTCAAGAAATCTCCAAGCTTGCATCGGACTGTCCGTTAAAGGAGATACATCATTTAAGACTGTCACACAAAAATATTCATGCTCAAACATACTGACAATGCAGCAACCTTAATCCTGACCTCAAAGACCGTCAGGGTGTCTCTGTAAGCTCATGGAGGATCAAAAGTGCATGCCCACTATTAGCTAGTGATTCTGTCAGTTTTCTTGTGGGACGAAACTGCGCATCGAATCACATCAAGAGTTTATGCTTGAAAAAAAAATGGACAGGATCGTTTGCAAAGATCAACCCGCATGGACCAGTTGTGCCAAGTGCAATTTCCACCGGTAGATTTGATGCATTTTCACCCGTGTACTGACGGAGTATTAACTTACCAAACCAACACAAATCAACCTACTGCTGTTGTCGTCAAGATCACGGTCGTTATTGTTTACTTTGCCGTTAGAAAATAGTGATCGTTCATCAAACTTACTTCTCATTCGACTCTACACGTCACCCCCACTTCACTCAGCATAATTCCACTGAACCTGGTATGCTGATCGACAGAGGCCAGTCATTCGGTGACCGACTAGAAGCCAAACCGATGAATTACAAGTTCAATAAACAATTGAGTGATTGCGTGAGAATATCCACAATAAATAAGTAGTGATTCAGACCATGTACACGGATGATAAACTGGGACAAACCGTTCATCAATGATCATTCCGCTAGTGCCTGGACCAACAAAAACCCACTCTTAAAACACGGTTCGGTTGGAAAAAACGGACGTCTTGAGACTATAACTCCCTGTCTACCGATGTGGTCGTTTGCGTCATACTATAACAGCGGTTGTTTTCTTTTAAGTGCTTGATTATAACCTCAGAGAACACCATCATCAAACGTTTCTCATGACTGCGGAACTCGAAACAAATCCGCATCTGAGAATAATGTTTTTGAAGGCAGACGGGAAAAAAACAGCATGGAGCTTATGTACAGCACAGAAAGAAGAACCGCGCAATAAGTTTGATCAAAAAACGATCCAACTCTGCGGGGAAGAATGAGAACGGTGCCTTTTTTGTTGAACCCATAGTGCGTACTTTGCTCAATTTTTTCCATCCGTTTGTGTTTCTAAAGCTTGTGGTCATCTGGGCGGGATTCAGAGAAGCGCAGTCCAAAAGTTATCATGGGAATAATCACTGATTCTATGTAAGCGATACTTAAGCAAAAGGTACAGAGGAGCGGGTGCCCAAACGCAACAATTCGGCTAAACGAAAGCGATGGGCCCACACTTTGTATACGACGTCGTGACCTTTATCTGTTTTACGTTGGTCCGGATTGAGTCAATTAGATCAACCTGACTGGCTGACTAATAGTCCAGTCGACTGGATGTTTACGTTTGTCAAAGTAAGATAAAACAGGAGCCTGTACCTATTGTATGGTTGCTCATTTTAGACACATATTGCCATCAGCGAGGAATCGTGCCCACTCGCATGGACATTTGCAACAGCGCAAGCGCGTGGAAATGCAAAAAAAAATTTTAGTCAGCTGAACAATGACAACAAACCTTCAACAGTGTACTCTATAAAATAACTTAAATTCACATGAGAACTTTTTTTTATCTCAGGTCACCTAGCGAACAAAAGTTGGATTGCCATTCTCCATCGGAATGAACATATACAATTCACAAACCGTGAAATATTCCGAAGGTTATTTGATTTACTTATCCACCCAAAAACGACCCACTATCACGTTTTGATTCCCTGGGTCAAATTTTGAATGCCACTCAATATCCGGATCGGTAGGTAAATGGTATGAGGACTGTTGCTTTTTGTTCTCATGGTTGCCATACATCTACGAATCAGGAGCACAAGATGTGAACAGAAAAATAAACTCACCAGTTGAACATCACTAACATTCGATCGCAGCCTTCGCATTCAGATAGACTTTGCAGCCAGCCTATTCCGAAAAGAAGCACTAGACTCAAGTTTCGCTCTCATTAGAGCTCGTTCGTAGTGGTGCATATCCTTGTCACGGCCGGGATTTGAACTCCGGACATTCCGATCATGAGGCAACCGTGTTGACCACTGCGCCAATGACCTCATATTAGGCACGACCGAATTATAAAATCTGAACGCTCAACCACTCTCGTCTGCTTCATGATTGGAATGGCCGGAGTTCAAATCCCGGCCGTGACAAGGATATGCAACACTACGAACGAGCTCTAATGAGAGCGAAACTTGAGTCTAGTGCTTCTTTTCGGAAGAGGCTGGCTAGAAAGTCTATCTGAATGCGAAGGCTGCGATCAAATGTGAGTGATGGTCAACTTGAAAATAAACCCAATCCCCGACTACTCCTCAGTAATGCAGGATATCGCGTTGCATGTTGAATGAGTTCAGTGATCTGGACCTGTCTGGGAAGTGCTAATCGCGGGGTTATCGATTGGAGTTA
>QNGE01002783.1:0-45953 GCA_008508345.1 Paragonimus westermani | reverse complement strand
AGTGCTACATACAATCCTCGTCAAGGTAGCAGCATAGGTCGGGAGTACAGCTTCAAACCGAACATTTATACTGTGGCTTCTAACTGGCGAACACAGCAGCAATCAAGTGAAGCTGTCACGCACGGAGAACCAATTTCTGATGCCAACCAAAGAAAGTGTTGCACTGACAATAAATAAAAACTGTCAGGAACATTAACTACATAGCTGACAGGCGAGACGTAAACATACACAATGACAATTTTTGTTGATAACAGAGACGTTGCGCAATACAACTGAACTAACTTTAAACGTTTACAGAAAAAATGCCGGGAAAAAGCGAAACCTGACGAAACTGACTTTATAATTCCGCAACAGCGTGACCAACGAACCCTTCAGACCTGGAATCGACATGTCAGGTGAAATTTTCCGCAACAGTAGTCGAGGATCGAGACCTTCCGAACCAGCATGTTGTAACAGTGCACAAATAAAAGCTGGTTTATCCACCGCGAAAAGGACAACCTGCTGCCATAACTCGCCGGCATTTTCATCACCCTCGGTCTCGTTGGGATCCGGCCTGTCCAGGGGGACTCCATAGATGGATTTTGTGAGTGGTGCACCTCGCACCTTTCCAAAGTCCGAACGCACGGTGTCTTCCTCACAACAATAAGCGATCGCAGCTGCCGCCGCGGCAGACTGACGTTCCTCCAAAGTGATCGTACACTCTTTGTCCGAAGACAACTCACCACCCTAGAATGAAGAAATATGCATGGACGTTCTGGAGGCTTAAGCAGAAGTATAAAAATGACGGAAACGGTTCACATATCACATCGACAAAACACGACTAGGGCGTAATTGTAGATGAAACTGAGCGTAATGCATGCAACCTAAGAAGAGAACTGAGCGAGAACTAACTGGACAACGAACACAACAGTGCCAGTTAGCTGACCCTATATTACGCCAAAACAGAAGGAGTCAATCATTAAAGTCGTCACTCACTCATAACAGCCTGACCAAATCTTACTGTGGCTCAAGTTGTTGTTCACCATAAAAGTGACGTAGAATACCGTAGAAGAATTTACACAAAGAAGAATAAATTCAGATGAAACAGTACTAAGCAGAGGAACTGTCATCAGTGCATGTACGCCACTGACAACTGTCCAGTCCCATCGGATAGCGTTTTTAACTAGCGATTTGGGTGATCAGGAGGATTCCAACCGTATAGGTGACATCTAAGCGCTTCAATTAGTGAGAAGGTCAGGGCCGTTATATTTCGGGACTACATCATCGCTTAACCGCCCAGCGGTTTTGACTGACCGGTGGTGGTTTCAGTAAACAATGCCTGATTCAGAAGACGCTCGGCTGACAGACAGAATACTTAACCCCCGCATCGCAGACTGTACAACCTGATTAATCAACTCAACGATCGCATATCCCAGGCATTCCGAAATACGCGGCAGCGAACGGCCGTGTTTCTCACACGACGATCCCGTTTGATAAGGGTTAATTAACAGAAATAATGGTAGTCAAACAGCAAATGTGTTGATATCTTCATCAGGGAAATGCCACCTTTCCGAGCCACAAAACAAAACAGAATGCGCACAACCATTCTATAAGCTTCAATTCGAAGACAACCTGGCGTATTGTCAACGTCGTGGATGATGCAAGCGTCTTTGCAGTTCTTGTCGATGCCTCATCATGAATACTACAAAATGACTAATTGTTATTATTTCGAATTGAACACCACTCATACTTGATCGCATACCTCGTGCACTCAGATAAGGCTTTCAGCTAGCCCACTTCGAAAGAAAGCACTAAACTGGAGTTTCGTCCTGAGAAGAGCTCGTCAGTGATGCATATTCTTGTCCCAACCGGAATTTGCACTCCGGCCATAATGCATGAGACTAACACAACGGTAGTAACCTTACAAGAGACATGATCAAACAACCACATCTAAACGCTCAACCACAACAACAATGTTCGGCTTGTCCGATCGTTTCGAAAGAAAAACAAACAGAACAGTTCTGTTCCATCTAACCATGTTTTGGTGCTACCTAAGTAAGTGGAGCTCTCCACAGTTTTAAACGGATTGTCTGAAATGATGAATACGACAGTCAGAATGTCCCGATCTTAAAGCTATTTGAGAATGCAAAGTTCCTTTCATACAACCTAGCTCGGACATCCACATAGTTCAGTATGGTTTGTAGTAGTGGAGTTAAGTGGCACAGTGTCATCCACATACCCCATGTCAGTTAAATTGGAGCATGGAAAAAAACTCAACTCTAAGCAGAATGGACTTTTCAAGCACATTTTCCAGAATGTCGTAACTGAAAAAAGCACCCGTAGGGAAATATCGGACACCCGTGGTGAACACTGCTACGAGTGATGAACACCCAAAGCAGTTGACCATAAACCTTCACTCAGTTTGCGGATTCACCGTACCGTGATCCTAACAGATTCACGTATTGCTTTAGAACCCTTTTGCAACTGAAACAGTTCCCGAGAAATTAACAAGCTACTGAACCAAAGGTAGCCTTTAGAGTTGAAAAAACCGCGACGGTCCGTAATTGTTGCAACACAACCATACAATAAAACGGGTGAATAAACAGTCAATAAATAAGTGGAATAAAACGGCCTCTAGGATTATAGGAAAAAGTAAACCAATCCAATATAATGAAATCTGAAAGGGTCAGCGTTCACACAGTCGAAGTTGTCAAATCATGTGAGCAACCTGCGGTCACAAGCAATCAGCTGGGTACAATGTAAGAGTAAAACAATATCCACAAGAAAACTCTTTAACGGTCAACGCTGCCACCGGTAAACTTTTCGCCCTTACTTCATTGGTGATTTGGTAGGAAGGAACAGCAACAACCATATCACTGAGTCTGTATATGCGTCGCCTCTAATCAGAGATCACGTGTGCCACAATGCCCTCATCTGAGGAGACGAGTACGACCTACAGACCTCAAATCACTTACATGGAATGATGTCTGTCACTCCATCTGTCCTTGTACTGCAATGATATTCATGATACCCATGGCTCGTTGCATCTTTACGTTATTAAGAAGCGGAAGTGGCCGACTACGAATTACCAAGAAAATTCTGTGTTGTACAGAGACGCTTCAACCTATCTGAGCAATGGTCCCATGAGAAACAGTAAAAACGACCCTCATCAATACAGTCGATTTGGAGGAACAGGTGGTTTATCTCATAAGGCCAGTTTACGATAGTTAGTTTTTAATGCTGTGCTCAACCGTTCAATTATCGATTGCCAGTTGGAAGATAACCAACAAGGAGGAAAACGTTGAAACAAAAATGCGCACCTGAGTCATTATGAGCTGCAGCGCGTCGTGTCGCCGGCCAACACGAGTGAGTAGATAAACAGTCTCCGGGACTAGTTTGGCTTGCTCACAAATGGTCAGTGCATCGCTTAGCTGGTAAGAATCAGTGGACCGCAACAATGGTAGTAGCTTGTCACGACCAAATCGGGTACATAGCCGGATAAGGAGAGTAATGTACGGATGGACAAGTTTCGGATAACGATGGTAGACACTGTCCAGATACTGAAAGAGAGAATAGAGAGGGTAGACATGCAGCAGACCGCCAAACAACACGAAGAGGTAATGGTGAGGACTAAACAAAGTACGAGTAACTAGCTGCCGTGCTCTCCACAATAAACCGTTCACTACTCAGTGTGTGCCTCTTTCTCAATTACTTTAACCATATATGAATCTACATATAATAGACGAAGTCGGAAGTTTGTGTGTATTCTGACTTGTTATTAACGCATGTTTGGCACACACTGATGCCCACTAGATCCCACATGCAATACGTCAAATGCATGTATGTGTGATGGATAACTAACACTGGATTGGTAACGTTAGTGACCATACCGACAGATCGTTCACCCACATGCTACGTCGCGGCTTGGCGTCAGTCTACTATTTCCCGCCGAAGCCGAAACTTTGAAGGAATTTTTACTCGGATTAAACGATAGAACTAACATTCCACAGAGAGACTGAAGACACAAGGCCCACGGCCACTGAAGATTGGTTCTTCTGAGCAAAACTAGTCGTATCGCTGCCACATACCCTCTCGTCCACTGACGACAATGCTTACCCGTCTAAGAAGACAGATTTCGATACCACTCAATTTCTCTGGATTCTGGTAAACTTGCTAGTAAAAGAAATCAGGATTATTGAGAAACCCCATACACCCCGAGGCGCTCTCCAGAATTTTTTTGCTACGTGAGCAATCCGACCTCGTATAAGCACGTAATAAACGAAACATGAGCCGAATAAACGGACACGAACCACTCTGTAAATCCCCACTGTTCCATAAGTGATCTCAGTCAAATCATTAAGAGGTTTAAGAGAGCATTCACAGATTTCATTAGGATATGAAACGCAATCTCAGTCGTAGGTTATAACATCAATTTAATGTAGAAGTTATGGTTCGACACAAAAGCATAAAAGGTAGCATGCATAAAACAAAAGATATTCAATGAAAACAGGCGAAAACTTCAAACAACCCTACACGCACAGGATAATCCAATCCAAACCAACGTTTGAATCAAAAGTGAACATATTTAAGGATTACTCATAAAGTTTGACAGGAAACTAGAATAATTTGAGCATGATGAAGAGTAGACCGGTTGAGGTACTTGAACCCGACAACACAGCATATCCACCACTGCAATCGAAACATGCGAGCACGTGGTACACCCGTCATTCGAGATACAGCTATACAGATGTTCACAGTCAACGGGACAGATTAGTACGCCAAACAGCCAAGAAGACAGCAAGTGTATACGCCAAACAAATAGAAGGGATTACACGAACAAGTGGGCTGCTCTTGAGGCACAGCTCCATTTTCTGAAACAAAGGGAAGAGTCAAAAGATGGTGAACGCTACTGCCCCTTCAGAGACCATACTGCATACATGAGACAACAATCGTATTCACAGAATGATACATGAAAAGTGAAACCATAGTGAACATCGTCAAATATGATGGGAATCGCTTGATCGTAAATTAATCAAACTAAACCGTTTTCACTGCGTGTCGAACACATGCAACCGCGTGGACGGATGATAACTGACTTACGGTTCAGTATCTATGGATGACATGTTGTGAGTTTGTCTCTTGCTACAGTTCAAATATTTGACAGCAAACATGATACACGCAGCATTTATCGAAGCATGGTAACTAATTTCACACAAGTGTAGTACAGAAGCAATTGATGACATTATCCAACGTGCTCTCACTCTTACATGACGAAAACGCGACAAACTTGTGTTCAGGACGTTCATGTGAGGGTGGAAACAAGTGCTATTTCGAACATTTCGAAGAATGGACAAGACCGAAACAGTACCGGAAGTCAGGTGCTACACTGCCTGTTGGAGCCAGTTCCAGAAGACTCCGTCATTATTCCGGTGTTTGTGAAAATCTTCCTGAGTGATAATGAAACTCGACAAGCCCAATTAGATGTTGGAGCTATTATCCAGAAGGTAAGAGGGAATTAAGTCGTCCGTCAGCTGATGGAGACATGTACGACGGGACACTCGAGACACTCAGACTATTCAACCGTTTGTCGTGGAGCACACGTTAAACTAAGCAGAGAGGCGGTCGCCTCAAAAGGGTGCAACACCACCTGATATATTCCATAGGTTCAACATCTAGGTCCTATCTGGCAGAACGCATCCGTGTGCCCTCGGAATTCGCACTTGCATAAGCGTCACCTGAACAAAACCTCGGGAGCATATTGTGGTGATCGCAGGATACAGGCTAGCAGCTCGCGGACGAGAACACGTCATAGACATGGGTCTATCGCCTAGAACGACCCAACTACAGTCAACCTGCTACCGTTGTTCCGACAACTGTCAAACGGGTGAGCCCTCAGAGACTTAAAAATCGGGCGGTCCCTGGGTGATTGTCATCGGTCTCACATTCCCTAACCAATTGCATTACGTCTTGCAACTTATGGAAGTGCGTGCAACCCAAAATACAGTGGACTTGAAACTATATCCACAGCTCACGGTGGTCTTTTTCTATAGCACTGAGCCTAGCATAAGGATTTTAGGTTACCTCAATCTTCTAAAGATTAGTACGAGTCTTTCGACAATGCAGAATAAGACGCCAGCGGTAACAGTCAAATGATGGGTGATCGAAATTCTTGTTTCATGGTAACTAACCCTCTTCCGTAAGCAGAAGACAGCAGTGCTACAATTATCAATATGGTTCTATTGTCCAAACATGATTTCGTACCTTATTACCGAAGTGCATCGAAACAGTTAGCAGTGCAACATGCAACCTTATGAATTGAACTGTTTTTTCGACTGTCCCGCTTTGATCCGGGTGTCATGACTGGATGTGTAAAGACCGATATACTAATTGGCATAATCCACGGATCAAAACTACATACAAGTCTGATGAACACGCTTAGGTTATAGAAAAGACCAGGAAGGACGATTACTAAACTATCGGATGTAGCATGCACAAAGTATACAACGCTCCCGTGAGTGCAAACTCCAACCTCAACGAAGATGGACTACAGCGAATAATCTGGTGTCTTTAGCTTTGTTCTTATTTTGTACCGACATTTCCAGCCAAAGTACAAATTAGTTTAAAACGGTTGAAGTCGGAGTGTTTATTCAAAATGACACGTGTCTGAGATTAGGTGCAAGTTGTAATGAAATTACAGATGTTGCCGTCAATTTTTGAACCTAAAACCTTAAAGCCGATCACCTTTTTGTCAAAAGTTGATAACGGCATTCGAACATGTAGGAATGTTACGCACTGATTATGTATCAAGCTAACGGTAAAACTTATTGAAATGTCCGATGCAACGCACTTCCATGACATCCAACCATCAAAGAAGAATTTTAGTAATAAGAATGAAAAACGAGATTGGTTCAAGTTGCAAAAATGATCAACATACAGAGGCATTTGAATACACTGTTGTCTAATCCCAATCAAGGTCAGACAGACAAAAAGGCATAGAAAACTGTTGCTGTCGCCATTAACCGTTATGATCATACAAACAAGATATAGGTCATCCAAAGAGTGCACGACGGAAAGTAATACGGTGATCACAAAGAAAACTCAGTGTAAAATATTCATATTACAGATCAGCTTGAGGCAACTCAAGTCCTAGCTACTCTGAAGACGAAAGGGGAAGGAAAGTCTCTCTCGTCCGGCTGAGTGCAACCTGAGGTTCAAAACGGATATAATATTCCTTACCACCACGGATTAATTAACGGGTAGTCACATACCGAACAGAAAGGTTACAAAAACAAAGTAATCGATAGGTTTACAAACATCAACTGTTTACGATCGTTCTACGGATATTTTTCAAATATCCAGCGTTCCATAACCAAACAATGAGGTCAAGTGATAAATAAGGTAAAAGTAGATCGTGAAGTTAATAACAACGGTTTCCAAAGCCTTCAAAATTGTATCAAGGCAACCCCAAAATCGTGGTTCAATCAACCTATTAAAACAAATTCCAAATGGAACAATAATAAATAACAAATAGTTTCACAAAATTGAAGAACCTTTGTGTGTTGCAAAATACCAGATGGTACCATGCATAATTTCCTCCTTCTGTCAAATATTCCTTACAGCCCCAACCAAATAAGTGAACAACAGACTCAGTACTATAGTGTAGGGCCACAGTATTCGATTGTTGCTAGAGTACATTGAAGGAATACAGAGAACTCCATACAATGATGACCGTATGCCTGATTGGACGTTGCATTTGCTCAAATGACGCGCAAGTAACACGTGACCACATCACTCATCGATTAGCAGTTTAAACCGGTAGGGGAAATACAATTGTTCTACAATGGTAACCCGGTCTTACATACACTTATTGCGGTTGTACAACTATAGCAGATAATACCATATGATAGACGACTGTGTACAAGATAATCATCATAAAATCAAACCGGATGGAAAAATGACCAATGAAACCGAGTTCTAGTATGTAGACCTCTGTGCAATGACTGTTCAACACTTCACTGGCAATAACCACAACGCTAATAGCACAGTAGGCAAATGAGCGACATAAGAGTTATATGTAAATATAATATGTTCACAATCGGTCACTCGATCACCAGTTGCTTTATTTAATACGGGAGCTCTCATACACACGAATCGACTTCGGACATTCTGACCACATGGTCTAGCTAATAATAAAACGTTAATAAAAACTGTGAAGAACGCAAAGATTCTCATGTCAGATGTATGCTCAAAAATCGTCCCGTCTGTTCTTTTCAATTAAACACGCGAAATGAAGTACAAACACTTTTAATTGTGAGAGACTACGTGTAAATCATTCAGTGTTCAATCACTAACGCCAACAAATACAAATGCAAGTTGGAAACAAAGAATGAGAACGCAGAAATAAGAACAGGAAAAACGTTTAATCTATGTTACGTATTACCAAGGTAGCGACAGATTCACAATCATCCGCTTCTGAACACATACACGGTAGTACCATATGGTGCATAACAAGCGCTTCGGAAAAACCCGAAGTCTGATGAGTAACACGGAATGCTTCAACGGAGTCTACCTAATTCCTGTAAATGTTTTGTAATAACACACTTTGGGACTCAGAAGCCATTTGGAGAGGTGCTCTTGGATCTGGTCGACGAAGCAACGCGGCATCTAAGAATGAGAGTTTTTTTATCCTGTTCTAACTCTAACTTTATGTTCCGATATGCTCTGTGTAACTCATCTAGTATGACCTGGGGATCATCACCATTGGAATAGAGACAAAAAATACTATCCACATAGCGCTTGTAAAGCTTCCACTGAGTTACGACGTGGTTGAGTTTAGTGGTCTCCAGTTTGGTCATAAATATATCTGCGAGCAGCGGACCTAGAGGTGAACCCATTGCTACTCCATCTTTTTGCCTATATAACTCTCCATTAAATTGAAATTGAACGTTACAGATGCGAAACAATAGTAGTTCCTTCAATTTTTCACCCGTAATTCCGATATCAATTTGACTGTTCTCGATGTAGTTGCAGAGATAGTCAAGAGTTTCTTGTAATGGAACATTGGTGAAAAGAGAAGTCACATCCAAAGACAACATGCTGTCGTTCTCGATATTCACCGAATCGATTGAGTCTACAAAGTCGAAGGTGTCCTTTTGGCCAAAAGGAGTTAGTCTAGATTTAATCGGTTCCAATATCTCCATTAGCCATTTTGCTAAAGCATGATACGGCGAATTGTACATGTCTAGGATCGGTCTTAATGGCTCTCCATCTTTGTGAACTTTGGGAAGACCGTACAAACGTGGAATGACCGTTCCCATAGGCCTGATACGTTCGAAAGTTGAAGCATCGATAACATCTGCTTGTTTCATTTGGCGGAGTAATTTGGATAAGCTTTTCTCTATTGCAGTCGTTTTATCTCTATCATTTTCCGTTTTCTGGAACTTTGAGTTGTCTGATAGAATCGATGACATCTTAGGTTTTGTCGAGTAAAACTATTCCGGCTCCTTTGTCCGGCTTCATGAGTAAACTATTCTGGTTGGATTGCAACTCCCTGATAGCGTCTAAGTGTTCACGCGTCAATAAGCTGCACTTAGGCACCCTGCTATTCAGATAAGTATGGCAAGCGTTCAAAAGAGTGGACTCACAGTGTTCAGCATTAAATTCTGACGAAGGAACGAGTCCATTTAGTTGCGCATGCAAGCTTTCAAGTTGAACTTCTGTGTCTAAGCGTTTGTATTTAGACTTGGGATGGCAAAATTTTGGGCCTAGTGATAGCACCTCCAACATAGTACGGCTTTAAGTTATAGAGGAAAAATTATGAACGTACCGTTCTGGTTCTGTTGGAAACTTCGCTTGCGGCTTGATCGGATTCAAACTACATAGCAACTTCTTGTTGTCCACTTGTTCCCTCACCTTTGTCTGTACGTAGTGCTCGAACAACCTCCTGTCCTCCTCATGAAGCGTCTCGACAGCAATCACACACTGAGACAGATTACACGCTAATTCGTCAATTTTTGATGACAATGAGTCTTTTTCGTTTCGAGCATGACGTTGTAGGGCTTTAGCAGTGGGTGACACGTTGCAACGGACGTGAAATATTCCAGTAAAACTTAGGGAACTCCTTATTGTCAATGCAATCATTGGGAAATCTTACAACAGCCTTCGCTTCTCAGATTCTAGTGATAAACCTAACATACTCGTCAAGTTGTTTCACCAGCGTTGGGTTTTTCGATTGTTTCGGTCCTTTCCAGATTCCCATAGAATTCATGAGAAGACCATTTACAGTTTCCGCAACACGGTACACAACTTCTGACGACAAATATTCCATAGATGAGTCAATTCCCAAGATTCCTAAATTTCCCTTATCTGATCAAAGTGCCAATCACTTGACGTTTCAACCTCACCTCAGATAAGGTCGTCAGGAGTTTGGGAGAAGCTATATTAGATACCTGATCACGCCCCGACTTCTATGTTGGTTGTGAGTCAACGGTTATTAAAACCGTCGGAAAATTCCCATAATATTACATCTAGCGACGATGTGATAATTGTTTTCGGTCATTCTTTTTCAAGTTTCATCAAGACTTTATGAGAAAAACCGCAGAAAACAAGAAGTGACTGTGAACGAATGACAATAAAAGCTACTGCCAGACTCCATACGGTAGTGAGGCCCAGACCGAACGTTGGCTGGAGGTTACGTCACACGGGTCAGGCGCGATCAGACGATGGCTGGAACAAAGGACAACTCGGGACATGGAATAGATTGAGCGCAAGCGTAGGCTGCTGCGTCAAGAAAGAGGTGGTACGCACTTTCCCACTGTTTCGACAACATTGAAAAACGGGGCTACGGGCTGCACCAAACAAGCCCATTTTTTTGTAGAAAAACAACAGTGTAACCTTAACGAATGCTGCTGGGCGGCAGGCTTGTTTTGTTTTGATGAGCCCGTTCACAAATACCTTCCAGAACCTTGACTCGAGCAATTCGGCAGTTTGAATCCGACACGTGTTGGAACATCGTTTTAATCACCACTTCCTACGAGCAAATTCGATATTGACTGGTTGGCCTCGATCAACCATAGACGCGTTCGCAACATCTTGTGCATGAGCTCTGATTGAGTGAACGTTCCCGAGTCGGGAAAGAGCTCCAATCCAATCGCATTGTACGAGAATAATGATAGTTTACTGGCGAACTGTAGACTGTTTAGATGCTGGTCGATCCGGAGAACCAGACGATAGATGATGGGGCTCATAGCCAATGTATCAGGTAGTACATTAAAGACTTAAGAAGGGAGTATTTCGTTTATACCTCTAGTTCGAAGTTAACGGTGGTGTTACAAGGGAAGTTAATTGCATGCGACCTATTGGAACAAGAATTGTAGTAAAAAGAACAGAGCAGCTCTCGGACGACCCTGCAGCCTGTGGAAGATTCGGCCGCCAGTTTAAATAGCATATACAAGATAAAAGAAAGGCTGATGATAAGTTCGATGTACCTGCAATATTACTGCTGATGTCGAAGCTATTAGTGGGTGTATTATACTGCATCGTCCCTGATGTATCAAAGAATCCGAACGATATCGCAAGATTTCTTTAGGCAAATACAGCATTTCGCTAGAGCACTGTTTGACAATGAACCCATGTGCAGCTAAGATCGCTTCCAACGTGGCTGACGCGTTACCTCAGTTATTACATGAAATATAGGAATGTGAGATTGAGTTTGACCAAGTGGACTACGTCTCTGAAGTAACTTTACTGACTACATTCAAACCGATCGGACAGCCTTCAGGGACCCATGAAGATTAAATGAACACTGACTGTGGATAAGCTGACATCGAGATCGAAAGCCAACGTTCACAAACCTCAGAGAATTCGTTTTAGAAACCATTTGAAAGTGCTTTGAACATTTCACTTAGGCGTACGAAGAAAATTCGACGTGTAATTGAACTCATCGTACAGAGATGAAATGGTAAGAATCAACTCTACTGTGAGTTAAAGTGAAGATTACCGGGCAGAGAACGCGGCTGTTTATCGTACAAGAGTGAACACGATTTAGACCCTACAGACACGCATTCGCCAGACTAAAACACATTTTAATTTTAAAAATCAGCAACAACAATGTAAAATAGACGATTTTCTCCACCACCAGTTGTTCCATACATCGACGTCCTTCAAAGACGTTAAAGCAACGTCAGTGAAGTTGTGTGATTGTGATGCAGACAACGCAGAACCGAAGGGAGAACCCATCGTGTTCTACAGGTCCAATAGGGAATTTCAGCGTGGATATCATAACCAGATCAATGTTGGATGGTGGCTCACACACCCCTCTAGCGTACAGTGATATGATTGAAAGATTTTAGATGAAGACCTCTCAATCGAACCAAGAAACCTCAAACGATGAATTCGAAGTGTACACATGGGATGATACGAAGTCTGTGACTATGAACCCACCTGACAACCTACACATCTCTTCCAGCCAAATGAAAACGCACAGTTGAGGTCTCTATGCTACCTACTGACTGAGGTCACTCGGAGAAATAGTAGCAGCTCTATTCTTGAAAGAGGCATCATATAATTTTAAAATCCTGATTGGCTTACTTGATAAAGTAATTCTGGTTTGCCTTCCAACTGAGTGACCACGTGATCAACCTGAAGTAAATCCAGCACAAAATCTGTGTGGGTAAAACCGAGAAGTTTTCACATATGTGGCATACGTTATTCAGCTGCACTTGTTCAGAAAGAGGTGAACCGAGTGAAAATAGGTTTTCTAAATACAAAAGTACCGAAACAAAACCCAGTAAAAAAACAATGATGAATAAAATTCATATGGTGTTTCGAATTCGACGGTCTTGTCCATATGTTCCAACGAACGGTGGAGGTGCTGCGGATCTTCCAGAATATTCAAAATTGTAGTGTGCCATATTGTCATTTGTCATTACAGAAAATCGTGCATAAAATCCAGCTATCTTACTAACGCAGAAATATACGAAGACAATACTGCATGGGTAAACATGGTTATTTCCATCACTCGGAAAATAGTTGTGGCGCGCTCTCGTAATAATTATGATCACACCACAATAAAGCAAAATTGAGTTGGACTACTCAAACGGATACAGTTGGACAATTTCGTCCACAGTAGCTACTGGTTTCCAAAGAAAAAGGGTCTAATCTTTTGGATTATTGCAAAAAAACAACTGAATAAAACAAAAGACCACAAAGCGAAGGAAACAACAATACAGGTTTGTCTTAAAGAGTACAGGTCGTTGGATTTACGTTTGGCTGTTACTTCCATTTGGGAATGAAACGACCACCCGGGATCAACTTTCCAGTGATCGTCTTAAATGAGGCGCAGTGTTACGTGGCAGAGAAGGTGAATCACTGCTACGAAAAAACGAGGTCATTCACAAAACAAATCTACGTGTTGGTTTGTCGTCAAGTCGTGGCAAGCATCCAAAACACTAAGAACGGCAAAAGGACTCGACTAACTATAGGTGAGGACCTGTAAACAGAACAGTTATGAAATTGGGATGAGGTAAGTGGTTCTTCTGCAAAGCAGCAAAACAAGTTTTTCAACACATTTGTTTTTCATCAGACCTGCCCGAATTCGATGGAACAAACACCGGCATTTCTGTATCTACCACTTTACACGGGTAGCACCGACAACTTATTTTCAGTTTTGAGACGTTAAGTGACTAAATTAGACTGTCAGAATAGACTGAAAAATAATTTTCTTTGATGATTAAGTAAAAATATCGACGCTCAATAGTACGTTCATCACTAGGTGGGGACTCCACGCTAAGGAGGCCAATTCAAGTGATCAAAAGAATTTGAAATATGAAGCATTGCTAACAGTAGGGACCAGACAATTATGCACGTTGTGAGTTTTGCAAAACACTCATGCATTTCTGAAAGAATGACGTGCGAGACATTGCTCAATCACTTTTTGGCACGGAGCATTAGGGAGATACCAGGGAGTACACCATTTCCGTAACAACCTTAGTAAATGTGGCACACAAAAAGAGCATCCAAAGACACTGACGTTAATAGCGTGGACAAGCCGAAATACCGCGTGATTCACAATTCAGAAAGTACTCATTTGTACACGTAGTTGTACGGGTTTGAACATTTCGTGTGGTGGCAGGTACCAGACGAAAAGCAACTAAATGCAAATGTATAGATTACACTCACTGGTACGGCGGAAATATGGTCCAGCAAAATGATAACTGCTCGTTGGACATTTAATTCCATGAAATATTCCACACGTTCCTTGAGTACTTCGATGAGCCGCCAGTCGGTCAGCTGAGCTGGTTTACGCTCGAACAATTCGAACACCCTCGGGTCGCGCAGTTGGACGAGGATGTCAAGAGCCTTCTCAGAAGAGCCCACTTTTTCGTATAGCACAGCTAAAGCCTGCCAAAGATGACGTACACCAGGTTCGAGAACAGTGACTTCACTAATGCCTGGTAAGTGAAGAAAAATGAAAGCGATATCTGGCAATGTGACTTGTGATTTGCCACTCCGTCAGTGTTATCAACAGACCAAATGGAATAACAACGAATATGGTAGGGACTAACACGTTCTAGGGAAGCCACCAAGATGATTGTAGATGTTAGACTATTCGTTGACAATGTCAGAAAACACGTCAAGAAAATACCATATCAATAGGTGTGCTGAAAATCGATGGTTAACTCAGGCTACTCGTGGACCTTGTGGACTGTCAAAAGCATCTGACCATCCTGACTACAGAGTAGAGTTTGAGTTTATAGCGTTGCGTTGTCATGACTTTGTGTCATTGTTGATAGCTGTAGGCCCGCGATTTTGGACAGAAGTAGATGTGGTAATCGCTTACTTGACAAAATTCTTAAGTGTGGTTCCTACATGCCATTCAGACCGTTGTTTTAAATGGACCAAAATGTTTCGGAAAAGGTAAAATACTGGACTACAGACAAATAGCCACTGCCAAAAAGTGTCAATGCTGACATTACAAACGAAAATCAATTCAGTGTGGGTGAATTACAAACGGTTGAACGTTGTGATAATGCAAACCACGGAACTTTTAAAGGTGCGAAGTTGATCGCTATAAGGGGATAGTAGTGAAGTAATTAGATTTTTGTAGTTCTATTAGATCTGAAAGACTTGACACATTTGCGCATTCAATATTGAACAGTATGGTTGTTACATGCAGGAAACCACAAGCTCATTCCGAGGTTGATGAGAGTCAACTAAACACTGCAGATTAGCTCCCGAACCAGGCCAGTGAAGGCAGGGTCCTGCCAGGCGCTGACTGAATGAACTTGGAAATCACGAAAGTGTAACCGTTCAACGATTTTGATTCCCTGCACGGGTTAAACACAAACAAGGGTTCAACGCAGGCTATACGTTCAAGAACAATATAAACGGATTGAGAGTGTAAAGCACTCATTGATGAAATCTCTTAACAGACAGCTCGAGTATGGGGCACTCGATTTCAGTCGCAATCTGTCCAGCCATTATTGGTGGCTTCTGAATAAGTAATCCGTTTCGGGTCGAATGTGTGATGTACAACGTTTTACAACACACTAAGTATTGTTCGTCAACAAGGCATCCTATCGAAAACAAAACACAGAAGTAGTTCACTCCAATCTTTATAGGCATTCATCTTGTTTGCAGATTTTCGTCCGCAGAGGCGTACCTTTCGACACGCATAGGTTACCGCTGGATGAAGTGCCTGAGGATCTTGACACGACCGTTCAGAGTGTGGTTGAACACTTATTATACTAAGTACACTCAATCGCAAGAGGTCAATCAGGTGAGTTGCTCGTTCCATGCTCGGCAATGGGCACACATCACAAAAAGCGCAAACAGGAAGTTGTGAAATAACGAACAGTATGCTATTTGAAGATATGGAAAGAAAACGAGACGCCACTGTCATCTGTAAAACAATGTTGTGATCCTAACGCATATATATGCAAAATAAATTGGTACCTGCTAAATGGCATAATAACGTGAAACTTCTGAAGAACAGTTTAATAGAAAATCATTCCGACATTACAGCTAGTTCAACCTAGCTACCGAGAGTCAGCCTGCTTCCTCTTCCACGTTACACGTCGTCAACATCAAAGTAGAGTGATATTCACTACCGGCAAATGATACAAAATTCCCGTGATCTAGCGCCTTAACTTGTTTGCACGAACCCGAATCGCCTGTTAAATAGGGCAAGCCTACAGAATAAGTCAATCTCTGGTCGTCAGTACGTCCTACAGCTTAACTGAGACGGTGTTTTGTCAATATGAAGAACAATCCACTTCTTTGACAGTCAATTAAAAAGGTCAGGTTAGGTTGACACTCCTGAAAGCAAATTATCCACACCAAGAAGTCAACGTGCACACACACGTGTTAAGTGAGTAGGGATGTGTGAGGAAGCACTGATAAGAAAATAACGCGCTGAACTCGTGTCGAAACAAAAAACCATTATAGGTACTCGATTGTTCGCAAAGTTTGACATCTGAATTGTAAACGTTTCATCTGGCAACAACGTTTGCAACATAGATGTCAGGCTAGACGAACAATCCACCATCTAAGCTACCAGCTAACAAACTCGCGTAAAATACATCAACTAAGTCCACCACTATGATCAACCATCGATAAACCATTCAAAGCAGGCAAACACTTACCTTCCTGTCTTCCTAGTTTACAGAATGGGTGGTGAAAAGAAATATGCAAGCAATGAAAAATATACACCAACGCTACTGCACGTTCTAAAAAATTTGGACTGATAGACAGAATTCAATGGAGGAGGATTACTCGAAAAAATGTATATCCTATACATAGAAGTATGGTCTGTGTGTGCACAAGATTACTACACCGTCACTTATGACAGAACCGCATCAGCTCACCCTGAACTGTAAATGGGAACAAGGGAATTGCAATCGGATTTGACAGAATCATTAGTAATCAACTGTACCCGATGAATTTGGTTGATGCAGGCTAGCAAACAAGGATGTCGACATCACCCATACAACTGGATAAGTGGTCCAACAACCAGCACAGTACAGAAATAGTTTCGAATGCCATGAGGAAAATTCCCGTTGGACTAGGCTTCTACAGGTTAACCTGATCCTCCCGGGTGCTACTTTTGGGGACAGTAAGGAAAATACAAGCGATAACCAACTGACTAGAAAAATAAACATCGCGGAAACCATGAAACGGTTAGGCTTTCAATACTTCACAAGGTTGTTGGAACTGACAACCCTGAACAACCAGCCGAAGGCTGATTGACGGAACAAGCTGACTCCCAACAATGCAGAGTAGTATGGAAGCATTAGAGTATGTCGATACAACGTGAACCAAATTCTCTCCTCTAACTGGTTCCCAGTTGAGCCGTGGGAACAGACAGTTACGGCGTGCAATCGCGTAGTCGGTAGCGAGACTAACATTTATTAAACATTATAACAGTTGGTTTAATCTGCTTCCAGCCTTGGTAGTTCGAAGGGGCCAAAAGGTAACCAACTATATCAAATTTATGAATCCACTGTAATTTTGGTGGCAGCGTTACAAAAAGAAACTCAACATTCTACTAGCACATACAGACTAACCAGACAAAGACACGTGGCGCTCAATTCGATCGACCAACGTGCGCAACAGGCTGTCATAGGATTCCAACAGATTTCTCTTGCACCAGCAAGTCAAAAGGGAGAGAAGAATGTTTGGGTCATGGTCCATAAAATATACCAACACAGCCTCGTATAGCTTGGAATCCAGCTGGATGGATCCGAAGCCTTGACCGGCCGGTAAAAAAGGAACTAAATACTAGGGCGAAAAGAAGACAGAATTGGTAGTCAGTGAGATGGAAAATGCAGTTCATCACTGCATTCACAAATAAGACTATTTCTATTCTATGATTTCGATAGCAGATACTTAACACAACATTAACATAATGACAGCCTATAGAAATTCTCACAAAACTATTGAAAAACAATACCTCACAGTTTTTCGGGGTAAAAAACCATCGAAGTTTCACATTTCTCAATAGATGAGAGAGAGAAACATCAGAACTGCCGGAACAAAGTCAAAGCACGAGACAAAATGACTTACTGCCAGCTGTCCTAGACGCATGAATTTGTATGTATACTCTTCCCACAGCCGTGGATCAGAAAAAACTTCGGCGCAGGCACCAGCAGCTGAGCTGAACTGTCCCGTTTCCAGAAGATGATTCACATAAATCATCCCAACAGACTAAATTTAAAAGAGAAAATAAATCGATGTTATGCCAAAGTCAAGAAATTGCTTTATGCATTTTAAGAGGTGAATATTTCAAAGACAAACGATCACGTCTTTAACAGACAAAAACCAGAGGCTAGATACTTAGTTTCACAGTGTGCTGTGTAAATATCTCGAGATTCATCACTATCACCGACCGAAAAACATCACCAGGTAACAGAGATACTAGTGAACCATACAGTTATGATAACAAGCACCAAATTACAGCAAATTCTTCACATCTAAACCCCGAAGTGCGACGAAGAAATGCGCATATCCCGTGAACTAACAATCAACTAGAACGTGAGAGTGGTGTGGTGTTTCCAGCAGAGTTTCCTTCAGATTGCTACCGTCCCACCTCATTAGTTGCATTTATTTTACAGACCGATTAATCAAATAACATAAACACTCACGTCACTGAACTCGATTAGCCGCAATCTCTTCTGACATTTTCAACAACCAATTTTGTAAGACAGATGGAAACCAACCAATTCATGATTAACCCACTAGTGGCTGAGTTTAAGCCAACTCGTCACTTGTCTATCTCGCACAGTACACCAGTTGACCAAACAAAGAATATTCTGAGTGGCACACGGACAGTCAGTGGCAATGGTACACGAACCAACTACATAAGTGTACGTATCACAGAAAGCTTAGCAAACGAAATTGCTTGAAACTCATTACCAAATATCCGCTTCCCGACTTTATCACTGGATATACGTTGGTGCTACCCGGTGTGTGCGATTGCATGTAAATATAGACCGTCGTTTCCAATTGTAGGCGGTTGCATTCGAAGTTTTAGAAGGGGACTACTCTCATCGTCGTCTTACATACATGAACCAGAAGTTTAGAAATGTCTCCTATCCAAAAAACTGCCGAAGGTTGCTTAGCTCTAGTGATGTGGGCAACAGCTTCCTCTACCACGTCTCAGTCACTGTTGAAACACTTTCCAAACTACGCGAACAAGTAACTGACCTCCATTCTCGGGTTCAATGAGAAGTCGTGTTGGTTAAAGGGCAACAAAGAAATTACAAGTTCGGACAAGGGCATATAAAACATACAGTAAAAAGCATAAACTACATCCGAATAACACGAAGTATTCTAGAATAATCAAGGGTAACAAAATTACACAAGGTTGAAAACATGTGATGAACTATACCTATACACAGAGGATAGGAATAAATGTATAAGTACATTAAAAAAACATATGAACATGGGGGGATTGTATGACAGTGAATGACCAAATGCGTATTAGGTATAGTTAGCGAACCGGAAAACCAGGAAGTCGACAATAAAGTGAAATTTCCCACTAAGACGGTCATGTAGTTTAACAAACAGTAAGTGTCAGCAGCAGCAGCAGCGATTTTCTATGCATGAAGATGATTACAAAGTTACGCAACATCTCTCTGAAAGGCAGTGTGAAATCATGCTCACTTGAGTGGTATGATGGGAAAGTTGTCTCGGATGCTCTTTTGCGAATTGTAAAGCTTGAAGAAAATGTCTCTGGCCAATTAACCAGTCGATTCGATCATCTACGGTGAGTTCTTCAGCACAAACAACTTCTTTGGAAGTAACAATATAGTGCGTGTTTTCGCCAAGAACCGTTTCTACAGTTGACGAACAAAAAGCAAGAAAAATACCAAAATGTTAATTACTGTGGAGTTACAAGTACATCAACACGCACTACTGAAACGTCTGCTCATGTAGCGAACAAGAAAAAGGGACGAATGATACAAGCAATAGCTGAGTTAACCACTAGAACCACCAACAATCCGGACGGACGGAGAGGAGCAGAAACCAGTGTGAAACGACATTTGGTTCATATTTCATGTCACAATACTCCCTGTCATGCGACGTACAGCATCATATATGAGGTGAATAATACCAAGACACCTAAACTAAGAGGGACGCAATACAGTGCTCTATTCAGCTCTCTTCTAATCAGAATGACAAAAATCAAGACTTGGGAGCGATCTTCAGTGGAGAGTGAAATCAGTGTAAAATCGGTTACAACTGCTCATTAGTTTTTACGTCGGTGATCACGAAAACAAAAACGAATTTGAACAAAGCCCACGAATAGGAGCGAAAGGTTGTGTGTGGTGGGCGAGGCGGTACAAATACAACATGGTGGGTGAACCGAAAAATAAAAACTCAGGGGAAATAGGGTTCTTGTGTGGTCTAAATATGGAAGAGACGGAGTTACCACATGGTTGCCACCTCTAACATTTCCCGAAGTTTTTTTTACTTAAAAGAATAACACTGGTGGTTAATGGCAGAGACTATGGGCTCCGCTGTGTTGGCTTAACTGGAAACCTTCGATCTTGGCTCTTATAAAAAGTAGCAGTGTTTTCACTGCTTCGACTGGATGAGCAGATAAATCCACGCGACTGACAGCCGGCTAAAATCAAATGTGTCAAATAGCACATTCACGTTTTTCGCTGTTCACTGAACCATAAGATCACTACAACCAAACCTAGGATGAACCTGCCTGATAAGACTTACTGATAACGATGAGTTCAACCGTACCTCGTAAAGTGCTCGATTGCAGCACTTCTGGATGACGTCCGACACCCAGGACGACTGAGTGTGGTTATGGTTGTGAACCTAATCCATTTGTTGTGCATTAAATACCCTAGGTCGTGGCCTATGCTACATGTCGTATTGTTTCCTAAGAATTGTGCGGTCGTTCTTGGAAGTATGGCATCTAAAGGTGTTTAAGCCATCGACCTAAAATTCTCTGGCGACGTGCAGCAGTTCGCTGAGTGCTTCCTTCGACCAACGCCGTTTGCCATCAACGACTGCAACTGTAACATAAGACACTAGACGCTTGGGACTAAGTAAAGGATTCGTGTATTCAGAAAGTGACTTCAATTTTAGTATAGTATCCAACAGTGTCTGCAAGACCGATGCACAAAGAATCTTCAGTTGCGTAGCCAACTGTAAAGGGACTGTGATAGGTTTGTTGAGCTCCAGTGTGTTTACTGTCGTGTCCGATAGCAGGCGATGTTAATTGATTTCTTCAATAACAGTCATTTTTAAATCCAATCCGTAAAGATCCGATTTTGGGCAATCACTTGGACAGCAAGTATTTTTCTTCTGAACAATATAAAGGTTACTGGGCAATTGAATGCCCCAGATAACTACCGAATAGTACTGGAAGTACTTCTGGTGGCACGTCCAGTTACCCTCACTTTAGGTTCTCCAACTGACTACTGAAATCCCCAACAGAATGAATACAGACTAACCAGTCATTCAAGTTGTTAACTAATGTGTCCAACTGATGAAGTCAAGTCTATCTAAGTACAATGCGTAACGCATCATGCATATGTACCGCTAACTTTAAACAAACCGAACAAAACATGTGGAATGAGTGAATTCAAGCAGGAATGAGGGCGTGGGAAAGACAAAAGCAATAAGTGACCGCAGCAAACGTGGACGAATGTTACAAGTAGGGCTGGGCGTTCATGAGCGTGCAAGAGTATCTAATCCAAACAATTTATTTAAGCTCAGGTTTCCAATCTTAGTGAGAACGATACCAGAATAAATAGAACGTACTTCGCAGAATGAGACAGCGGAAAGTCAGAAGGACCGATCCTGATTTATCGGCGTTCTTAAGTGTTATCAGTCATGCACTGTCCATGTGCATTCGTGCCAAAGATGCTAACTACATAATGCCCACCCAAACTCTAGATTATCATAAAGCCACTTTAGCACCGTACATCGAAGTACGAACCGTATTTTTTCTTCCCTGTTGTGCTCCAAAGACACTACACCGGAAGGTTCAGAATGTCTTGATAATTAACAGGATGAGTTCAAACCACCAACGGCAAAAGGCTTGACATATGAGGGCCTTTACTATGCAACAGTTATGTTTTTCGGCCTAGGAGCTGCTATTTCGGAAAAATGAAGATTAATTCTGCTTTGGATAAACACCATACCCTGTCACTATATGAGTGACCACAAATTTTGTCACAAGCACAAATGATGCTTTCTGGAGAGCCATGACAAAACTCCGTGATTTTTCTAGAACAATTTCCTCAGTCGTTTCAGTGTTTGAAAACGAATTCATATTGTTTTAACACGGCCAAAACCTGGGTTAATTCAAACATTTACTAATGAAAAATCATCACACATCACAATCTGCCACAGAGTGTGGTACACTATTCAAATCATCACAAGTTGGAAAGCGAAGGGTTGTGTCACTGCGAGACGTTTCAGTGGATGTGCAGATAATGCAATGGAGATGAGGAAATGAATGAGTTGAAGACTCATATCTCTTTCTCAAAAAAAAGAAACATTCCAAGGAGGAGGTCACAATGAAACAACCTTGTTGAGGATTCCTTGCTTTCACGTATAGCTTGGTTGTTCTTAGGCATCCAGCTGTTAAATGTTTGATTATACACAGATGTTTTCAGTTTTTTCTGATGGGATACGGTTTCCCGAATTCTTCATGGTTGTATGGTTGATAGGCATCAGCGAGCACCAAATATTGTTCTTCTTGATAATGGTGATAATTATGATACCAACATTTACATCGCGGTTATTGCTGTGCGGCATGGAAAATTTTCCAACTATAAAGCGGTCCATTTGAAAACACTCCTGGCTTCGCATCCTGACGAATCAACGGCATGAACTGCAGACCCTTAAAGCGCAGTCTGTTCTACCAGCTGAGTTAATCAACTCCTTATCATCACCACAGACAGCAATACATCAATGTGAACCAATGATGCACAAGTGCCACACAACCACGGAAAAAAACCATGTGTAGGAAAGGAAGAAGAAAGGCGACGGGAAGGGACCTAACTGCTGAAAACAGCTACGTCCATATTAAAACATTCAACAACAAGGCGTCTACACCTTGCAAACAAACAACCAAGCTGTAAGTGAAAGTAAGGCGTCATCAGCAAGACAGCTTCCTTACGGCTTTCACTGCCTCGCGTCATTAAATGCACTCAATTCAAAGACAACTCGGCCAAACAACGACAACATTCACGTCACTGAACTCGATTAGCCGCCATCTCACCCAGAGTCTCCAGCCACGGACTCTGAGTCGCGAGGGTCCCAGCCCGGGATACAAAACCCATCCTCAATGACCAACTCCTTCGTGAATGATCATCATCCGTCCAACTCGCACCCTGCGTCGGTCGGTCGCACCGTCCGCAGAGTGTTCGGTGTGGTAGGCGACTAGCTGACATCCTTAATACACGGCCTAACCATCCAAGTCTGTGCAAATGTAAGGAGTGAACAAAAGAACTCGTTTGAAAATCACTACCAAACACCCGCTTCCTAACCTCTTCGTTGATTACTCGCTGGTACCACCCGATACGAGCGATTGAACGCAGACACCGGTGGTCAAATACCTGAAGATGGTTCACATCTTCGACCCTGAGCGGCCGTTTTGCTGCCGTAAAGTAATACAATCCTCACTGTTGTCTGATACACGCGACCCTTAAGCATCAGGAAGATACCTCTCTGTCGCCATAGGTACCCCCACAAATTACCGAACCCCGCCATAGCCTTAAAGATACGCGTTTCTACTTCATTCCCAACAACTTCGCCGCCGCTGATGCATCCGCCCAAGTATACAAACCGGTCAATAACCTTGCAGAGCCACTTTGCACTCTGAGGCTGCGAGGCGCATTCCGAATTATTTAGCAGAACCCGAAATAGCGTTGGTTGTAATGCTTGAAAGTTGTCAAACAGCAACAACCTGTCGTCAGCATAACCAAGACCAGTCAGTTTTTCACCAGGTATGAGATCTACGCCCGCAGCTTGTGACTACCGGAGACACTTTCCTATCATTTCATCTATGACGAAACTAAACAAAAATGGTGGAAGTGGACAGCCATAATGTACACCACTCATTATGTTGAAACTGTCAGACAGTCCACCGTAAACCCCAACCCGAGCTGAAGTATGGGAACAAAGCGTTGACAGTATGTTCACATACTTAGTCGGTACACCCGTGCGCCTAAGTGACTCTAAAAGTGTAGATCAATCCACTGAATCGAACGCACCTTTACAGTCGAGAAATACAATTGTTGGCAGACGGTACACATGACGCCGCTTTAGAATTTGATGAAGAACAAAAATGTGATCTCTATATCCCCGCCCGGGGCGAAAACCTGCCTGTTCTTCCCGAAATGTAGTGAATCGACGAAGTATATTGGATACCAGAACACCAGCAATGAATAGGGTCAAACTAATTCCCCTGTGATGTACGCAAGAGCCCCTGCTACCTTTCTTGAATATAGTAACTAGTATCGCGTGACCCCAGCACGAAGGAATGACCACTACCGTCCACACAAGTTGGAAAAACTGAGTCAAGGCCTCTACTAACGCCTCTCCCCATTTTTTGAAAAGTACCGGTACGAGATCGGCTGGACCAGCAGCCCTATCACGTTTGAGAACAGAAATACAATTGCGCACCTCAATCTCAGTGGGTGGTTCCGAATCTACCGACCAAGGTACTACATTACAAGTTTGTGGTGGCAACACAGTAGAATCAGGAGGCTAGCTAAATTGACCCACAGAGTGTTCCACCCACCGCTCTATCCTTCTGGAGTTAGTTATAGATGTGTCATCTGTCTCGCTGATAGTTTCATTGACAGACGGTCGTCTGGGTTGAGTAGTACGGATGAGCTTGTCGGTGTGCCTTGAAGGAAAAGCGGTCCACATCTCCTTAACTTTCTCCACTAACCCAGCCTCATGTTTCGGTTTCCCATGGATATCTCTTGTAGACTTGTTATGTGAACTACCAGCAGGAATGTTCCGTCGGGCTTCTAACAACTCCAGAGATTTCTCCGAGATCCAACGTCTGTTCAATTCGTGTGCCCCCGTGCCGCTTTCCGAGCTAAGCAAAATCGGGAGCTTACAGAATTTCAAAGCGACAGTATTTAGCATTGAGAAGAAAAGTGAATTTCAATCACTACACTGATATTTGCACTATTGACACCGAGATATGGCACAGTCAGTCATATTAGTTGTTGTATGTGAAGTCGTGGACAGCCAGTTGTTCACGTACACGCATCTGACAGACCGGTGTTTACAGGAGAACACAACACGTGAAGCTAAACGTGGACACTACCTGTCCGAAACAGCTATGTGAATAAACACCCCCTCGATAGTGATCACGGTTGTTTGCTTTATAGACTAAAATATGTGACGCAAAATTCGAAGAATTGTTTCTGCTTTTACTATCCAGGGACTAGACCGAGTAGCATCGTTACGCGGTAAACTGAGCTTCTTATAAACATCTGAAAGTCGGTTACTCAAAATTAAGTAGGAATATTCGCGAAAGACGCGGATTTACCACACGAGTCCAAGTGAGTTTGCTACCACTCAGTTATATCAACAGAACATTACTTGAGCTCCTGCGTAACATCTATTGAGATTTGGGGCTATCGAAGACTGTCACCAGTGAGACGTAAGTCAGGAGCTGTGAACATACAGCAGTCGAACCGTAACGACACCAGATTGTGGTCAGAAGACTGCAAATTCGAACCCTGGTTACCGCTACTGTTCTTGTTTAAGTTTCAGTAACCCGATAGCATCTAAACCACATATGACCTTGCAAAACAATGTGCCAATGAACAACTCGTAATGTAAAAGCTGGAAACGATGCAGAGCGGGAAAAGACACTGATGTTTGTTAGCAAACATTTCAACGGTGTATAATGTTCCAAACTTCAAGGGTCACTAAAATGGCGCGAGAACCAACCGGATGCTTTCTCAGTCGTCGAGAGATATTCATGAAAGACAACAGAACATAGTAGAGAGTGGTCTGAAATGGTGTAGGGGACACTGCAGAATCGCAATACTAACATTAAAAACAACAATTAACGGCAGTACCCTATTCACAAACGACACAACCTATAAACAACGAAAAATTAGAAAGTAATCCGATAGTAGAGGGCTTCCTCGTAAGTCGACACATATGTAATGTTTGCACATGGATAACAAAACATTTATCACAATCCGTGTGACAGCGCTCACAACTGCATACCAAGATATATATCACAATAGCCACGGGTTCCACGATGGGTAGTGAATGTATGTTGTTCCGGATGGATTTGATAGCCACGCATCGCTTCTGCGGTTGATAGCCCAACATCTACATCGATCACTTGCAGCTCCAGCGGGATCTCGATAGAATGAACCAATGTGGAGATGCTTGGAACAGCCAGGGCCAACAACTGCGTCTGATGTCGAGAAACACCGCAGACCAAGCTGTCTGCCAAGTCTATTCGATAAAACAACTCTACATAACGACTGGCGACACCAACCAGAGCATCTGCGCTAGCACCAGTAGGGATATGAATGGACGACGAACGAGAGATAGAGTTCTTGGAGGAACTGCGTCGCTCGGTGGTGGAGTACCGTTCCAGTATCTGACAGACGCGAAGTGATCCACCACGTCCAATGAGAAAACATGTGTCCGTGCACCAACTCAAATGGCACGGAACTGAGCGAGTGTATAGGCTTAGTGATAGAGAAAACGGAAAATAAGTGAAGATTGACGGAATAAACTTCTTGGGACACATGTACTATGAACATAGCACAAACCAAAAGGCTTACAATGACATTTCCTCGTTGAATTGCACATAAGCGATATGCTGTTGATCGCGAGCATCGTACACGCAGACACGCTAAAAAACGAAGAAAAAGTAATTAATATTTGAAAGGCAGAGTTCTTTTTTTACCATTTCATCAAAATAGAAAGACGTACTTTGTGATATGCTAACGGTTCGTTGAACCTCGCCAGTTGCGAGAGTCAAACACGTCGATTACCTACGAAAGTCAAACAGAAGCAGACGAAGAATGGTCCCACCTACACTCACAGTAAGTACTGCCATCAACACCACGGCATCCCGATGAGCTGCTCCATGCGCTTTTGCACACAGCGCCAGCCGGTAAGCTCTGATCAACACAGCTTCGCTAAATCCCAGTAGGTTCGGATTCCGCTTGTATGAAAATATTTTGAATGTGTCAATTTGGTTATCCTAGTGACCCACTGCCAAAACACGTCTAGCAATCAATGAGGTGGAGGTTGGAGCGGTGAGTTAGTCGGTTTGAAATTGTCGTGTCACCTGTTCGTTTAACCATTTCGAGATGTGTTCCACTACTTGTTGAAAATACCATCGATCTACCCCGCCTATATAAACGTCAATGTAACTGCAAGTGAACTGATACATGACGTACGATACGGAACCGTTGGACGGGTTGCGTTAGCAATTATGGAGTACTTATTCTCTAGTAAATTGAAATGAGTGCAGTTGCGCGGCCATATGTCGGATTATTTTTCACCGTTTGGTCCACTCTGACCTTTCACCGACCTTCCAAAATGACGTGAATCTTCCTCATATACCTAACTTTGGTCATAAAAACAACGCAAAACCTGTACCCAGGTTGAGATGTACCAAGTTGTGTGCAAGGTGAACAAGAACAATGAACCAGTTAAGGGTGAAGAAAAGAGGGGTATATTCACTTTTTTAATCCAAAGATGACTAGCTGGTCAACTATTTCACGCTCGATTTGAAGCTCGCTCTAGCTCGAACCGAGTTGTTTGGAAAAAGTGTAGTGCAATCGAAGCGATGCTTATCTAAACTTAGCGACCAGCGTTGTGCGTATGAAATTGACTTAGGCTACCCATCGAGTTACCTTAGTTCTAATTACACAATACCTCGTGTGATTTTTGCGTGTCTAATAAATAATTGTAAATAATCTGCATGTTTTGCGTTTGCTACCTGTAAGGGTAAACGAAGGGCCAACGTATACTTTTTTGCTTCAATGAAATATTTACTACTAACGAGATGACAAGTAGCCAAGTTTCTGTGGTAGAAAACATGTAAGTCATGAAGGGGTGCTGAATGGGAATTCCGGAATGACAGTCCGTGGGTAGGTCGAACCGAAATATATTCGGGCGGTCCTGACCCTTACAAAATTGAAATCTTCGCAAAAACCGTATACTCTTGAATAAAGTCCATACGGTTTGTCTGAACGGTCATTCCGAAAATCCGCGAACAGCAACACAATGAATGATTTAGCAAGAAAGCAGGTACACTAGACCACTCAATAGATTTACACAGCAAATAAGGATAGGTAAATTTACACCAAGAGGTGACGACTGATGAAGATACTTTTGAAGAACACACCAAACCAAAAACATGCAAAAGGACCATTTCATCGGAATCCACTTTGAACACTATCAGCGGAACCAACAAACGCACATTACAAAACAAAGCACCCCCCTCGACTGGTTGCAGATAATACCACGTGAAAACTCGTAAACGGTTAATCAGCGCAGAACGGATCTAAAGATCAGAGACCACACACACAGCAGTGACCCAAAAACGTACACCTGAAGTTTCTATCTTACGCAAAATAAGGGGGATAGGGACGTATTTTAACTACACGGAGAAAACAAACTAACGAACCATTCTCACAAAGAAACAGATTCCAAAGTACCAGATGGCAAATACATGACACATGCCTTATGTTTCAATAAACGGCGAAGAACGACGTCCAGCTCTGTCCGCAAAAAAAGCAACTACCCCAAACTACACATAGAATTAAATTTCAGATTAACTAAAAGTGTATCAACCAGTTGGCTGAGGAACCAATTACTGAAAATCAAAATACGGTCCACGGCTTCAAAGACAATTTGTTCCGACGCTGTGGTTACTGTGGCAGTTTTCATTTTCACGAACCACTGTTATTGAACGTAAGCTCCCTCCATTTTTCCGTCCGAGCCATCCGTCTAATCTAACAACCTGTTACTGCGTTCAGCACATCGCCAACTACAAAAGTAAACACTGTTACAAATTTCAGTGTAATGAGAACGACCAAAGTGAACCTCACATGACTTATGCCCCTTCATTGTTCCATTCCCTCTAACTTTAAACGGACTTAAGAAAGTGTGTTTATGCCGTGGTTTGGTAACGCATCTAGCAAACCAGCTATTGGGAGAAAAAATGCAGGCTTTCGACACACATTTCAGTCACCGACCAACCACTTAGACATTGTTCCGCGAACACTTCCTAATTATCAGTACGCACAACTGGTATTCTGTAAGAGCAATAGATTAGTATTGACAGGTAAACCACATGTTACTCTACAGAACGCTAACAGCCTGATTATATCTTGCGTACTGTAACTATGATGAGTCAATTTGTTCGGTAGAATGGAGTGTATGTTTCAAGGCCGAATGTTGGTAGCGCGAAAAATTAGTAAATGCGTCAAACAGGAGAATAGACAATGCACGTAGACGTAATTCGAGCTTACAGCATCGTCAGCCCAAATAATAAAATCGCCCCGCCATTTGATTGTCCGAACAAGACCTTGAGCTTTGGCTAACTCGCCTTGTTTATTTCGACTGAAAACGCCCTTCGATAAAAGTAGAAGCTGTGAGGGCAAAAAAAAATATGCACATTCAATAAAAATAGAGCAATCGAAATAAAACCAAATTCGCTACGGAATATGCATTCAAGTCGCTTGGTGTGATGCGACAGTTGAGTGGTGGCTGTGCACGAAAGTGGAGAAAGGTATCCATAAAAATACCATGATAAACACCCTGCCTCATAAGTATAGAGACATCAGACTTGGTGGAATCCCTTGCTTAGTTACAAAGATAACATTAACACTTTTAATCCTGCAACAGCAAAATGCACAAGTTAGAGCCCAGATCATTTTGTTAACGCTTGAAGGCAGTCAAGTAGATGAAAGAGACCACAGTTGCCCGATTCATAAGTATACAGGTATCTGAAATCAAAGTGTAGCACGACGCTTTAATGTGAAGTGTTGCCTACAGAGTTTGATACGGTTAGTTTAAATCGTTTTAGACAGTAATACTGCTATCGAACCACATGCCTTGGATCAACGGAAAACCTCGTCTAATTACCTATCCTAAGAAGCTTCGACTCAAAGACGGCTCACTTTGCATTGTGACATACGTCCTATGGGGTTTAATATGGGGGGTATTTTGACGTCCAACGAGACACAACTCATCTGTCGGAGCAACGAAAAGCTTGTTACACACCAAGTTCATAGTGTCGGTCACAAAATCACTAAAAACAAATCAGTTATGGTTGGCTGAAAACCCAAGGATTCTACAGCTGACTTCCAATCACAAAATCCAGCGATCTCTATGAACAGATAGACGCGTTGTTAACGAATGAACGAAGTTTGGCAAGCTTCGATGACGAAAAAAATCACTGTTCATGGACTTGACGGATGAATACGGTATTGGCACGACCTGAAAAAGGACACTCCAATGAATAGTCAGCGAGTGCTTGCAAGTTGTATAACTGTGGGTAAAATGGAATGACAGGGATACATGTAGGAAACACACTCTGGGAATTGAGTAATCGTAAAAAAAGAGCTAGAAGGCGTTGTGTCATCGTACCGACAAAAAAACAACGCGAGCTAGAAAACACCTCCTAACATTCTAATTCATCTAGACACCATATAAGAACATCTTACTGGCCTGTCCACGATGCCTGTAATGCGTTCAAATATGGTTATGATCACTACCAAATGAGGTGACCTTGGTTTAGTAAGTACTGTGTGCGTGTCCGAATGGCACTGAATCGCTCTGTTCCATTGATGTACGGTCCATTAAGGTAAGCCACCACGTGTAGATTGAACCCCAGATTTGACAAGTGAATAGTGAGTGTAAAACCCTATGGTCAGTCTAGGATAAATCAAACCAAAACGGAGTCAAAGTTGTAATTCGTGGACAGATCTGGTTGGGGTGGTTTCTGTGGAACCCTAAGTGCCTATAGAAGCTCCACGAAACTGAACGGAAGTGGTCCTCCGTATAGTACTTCCTCTCTACATTGGCCACTACCAGGGAAAAGAAATATCAATCGTTCTTGACTCACCCGTGTTGACCGCAATCCACTTGTTATGAGCTTTGGACATATCTCAACGCCACATTAAAGTATTCCACTGAGTGTTGGAATACTTGCACTTATCACACCACCCTATTTGAGTTTTATCAGGGCCATCAGTTGTTCGTTGCAAAAGGCCCACCTTCCGCGGGCAATGCACGAAACCATACTAAGGAGTTGTAGGCTCTGATGGCAGTTTCACGTGTCATTTCACTGCACATAGTTTCAACCTGCTTACCAATTGATTTATGCAAGTTCACAAGTGTTGTAATCAACATACAAAGATAGTCGCAGAATTATCCGGACTGATAGCCATCGTATAAGGGGACCAAAACGCTCTCAGTTCCAGTGCATAAAGTTTGAAGCAATGTAAAAATGACAACGGCCGCAAACACACGGCATAACTAGTTATATATATATATATATATATATATATATATATGCTCAACAAGAGGTGCACAATGAAAACGGCCACAACCAAAATCATTTTAAAATAGCCGAGCATGCTACTTATCAGTGCCTTGGGTACCACAGATGCACGAACTGGGTTACCCCCCTCCTCTTCCTATAGAGACCACTGTCTAGAAGAGACAATTTCCGGGAATTACCATCAGTGATCACTTTAGGGGAACGACTGTATGTCTGTTTAAACAATGAAATAAATTTAAACCAGTGAGGCAATACAATTTGAAAAATGAAATGCGTGCTGTAATAGTGGAAGATCCGTTGAATTCAAAACAGTAACAAAGTAACAAAAAATATCACAGAAGCACCACTGCCGATCAGACCAAATTAAACGTTTAAATAAAACTCAACATAGAGAAGAAAACAAAGCTGACTAACCTTGCTATGACCAAACACCACCACCTGCGATTGTGAATAGTCCGGAGCGATTGCGATCGACTTCACCGGATGATCCAGACAGAACACCTTGTTTGCACTCACGTCTGACAGGTTGTAGATTGCAATCTGAATAATACGAACGAAACACTCAAACTCTGAGTTATTCCAGGAGTGATACAAACCACGGTGAGATTCTCGTTTGTTTCACTTTATTTGACTAATTTAAAATCGCACTCCACTTGTCACACAGAACTAGTCGGATGGAAGTAAAGCAAATCAACATTTAGGCAGTGGTAAGTTTCCTTGACCAGCTCTCTTCGTGATCGCTGAATGAAGCCTGTCGAAACAAGGATTTTCATAACATCTAGATGCGCTTGTTGCGAAACCCGTTTGATAAAGTTCTTTGACGAGAAAGTATAAAATAGTGCAACGAAACCGAAGATCCGCTTCCGTTTCAACTCCAGATGTAACAGTACAGATACGCATAAAATGTCAAGTAACTTGTTGGTTTAATGGCTGTACAACTTCACTAAAATTTGATGGCCAAATTAAACGCAAACGTTGAACTGTGACGGAGTCAATCAGGGCGATGAGTTGAGTAATCGGTCGTTCGCACAGCTTGGTGTTCAGAATAAAAACGTCTAACCAAATAAGCAATCGAACGCCAAACGTACTACGCAATGGTAATGCCACCCTGTTTAGTGAGTAAACGTTCGCAACCTAGGTTCCGGACTTGGAAAACAATCGAATATTCGAATGGTGAAACATTCAGCGGGATAACATAGTGCAAAAGCGCTACTTACAATCAGCAGAAATCGAACACTATAGTGGATCAGAAGATCTGAGTCCAGCATTTGAAAATGGTCATCCAAGCATTCTTCCTGTGTGTACATGAGTGTAGTAGTCAGTTCATAACACAAGTGAAATAAGGATATTTCGTTGTCTGAGAGAAGAAAAGGAATGATGTACACGACGCAGCGCTGAATACAGATAAGTCCAACAAGATCCACACGAAATGGAGAGGCGAAATCCAACAGTTTCATTTGATTGAATGGGCACCTGATCCGCACATGACTGATCACAGATCGAGACAACTCAACCATGTGTAACTCAGTGGAAGGCTTTGTGGCCAGGTTGCGCCTGCTAGTTTGAAACTGGGGTTTAAATTTTGCATGCTAACCAACACGGATCGTACGAATGCTGAAGCTAACGGATGCTGATAAAACACACTTCTGTTGAACTCCTTCGACGGAAGATATAAGATGAATTCTAGCGCCGTGGACCAGTGAGACTTAAATATGCTGCCGTAACGACGGAGGTGTAACAGCATCTCCTTCTTATAGACTTCGTGCGCTGATCTCAAGGCTAACAGTGTACAAAACCGAAACTGTTACACATAGACCAGCTGGAAAATTAGCCAAGAATGGACATTACATTCAACTGGTAAACTTTTTTCTCGCATTCTATCACTATATATTCAGTTACGTAATACCTCGAAGATAAAGTGATTGGCACGCACGTACCCGAGTGGAAGAATGTATCATTCAATGGTCTTCGTTGACATAAGCAGCGGTACTCACCAGAACTTCAATCAATTATTTTCGGCTTCGAGCAGTGCTCGTAGGTAAAATGGCTTCGGATGGCGTTGGTCTCGACAATGATCCACAAAGTTTCAGAGTAATGAGTACAAATGTATAACGAGCAGAAAGAAGAGGAGAACAATAAGCGGATAGAAACAACTGTTTCAGGGAACATGAAGTCAATAAGTTGGCCCGTACAGTCTTGTCACTGACTGCGACACAATATCATGTCAGAGTGTGTTTTCAGCCAGTAAAGTGGCCGCCTTGCAGTTTCTTCCAACCATCAACAGCCGTACTGAACAATGTATGGTGCGGTAGACAGTCCGATGACACGTGGAGTATGTAACCCAACCAGCAAAGGCCATGCATTCTCAATACTTCGATTACCGATCGCGAACTTGTACATTTCCCAAATGTGGGTCGACAGTCTGTCGTAATGTATGATCGAACACCGAGAGTCTATGTGCATCTTCCACACGAATGGTTTCATAAGGACGGGACATTTGCACACAAAATGAAGTGTGCGCAAGAGAGATTAGGAAAAATTCTCAAAATGTTGAATCGGTCGGGGTTGATCCGGTCAACGGGCTCTCAGGCGTACTGAATCAGTTTTGTTTGACTTGTTGCTAAGGTACAGATTAGAAAACAAAACGATGAAAAGCTCGTTAGCTTCGTCAGCCCGTTTCTTACCATTTTTAGTTACAACCAGACTGTCGTAACCATCAACAGCAGGCAACCAATAAATCAGCAGAACAACCTAGTTTTTCCAGTCAATTTGTTACCCTTCCTTCAGCTACTACGGGTGACCAATCAAGAACGCGCTACTCGGAGAATGACGAATAAAAAAGCTCTAACCAGTTCAACCGTGATCATGTGAACGCGCTTTCGACCTGAAGTGGATGATTATGTCCTTTGTTTACGTTATTGGGCTAAAATACAATGCTCAAATTCTTCAACCTTAATCGCACTATATACTACCTCTGCCCTATGGTATGTCAACGAATATTTCAACATTCGCGTGTCATTCTGTCTGTAAAACTGTGCCGATTTTGTACAGTCAATTTGATCTTCAATGTGATCTTTCACGTGGATATATCAGAAATTTCACTTACATCTTCACAACTGAGATTGAGACAGCAAAAGATCCTCAGTTTAGTAAGAATATTGATATTCCTCAGTCTACTAAACAGGCTTGTTCGTGGTTAATCGTCGAGTTCGTACCGTCAACCAGTTGTGCCGCATACCTTACCAACTTTATTGCACCGCTTTGTCGGACAACTTTAGTCTCGTCGCATCTTCTACGAGCGGCCTTAAGAAACCCAAGTTAACCTCCTCGTTCAAGGCAATTCATGAGTGATATCAGCTCCGTTCACATACACCAGTGAAGTAGTTCAACTCCAGCATGTTTTTGTCTCGATCGATGAGGCATCCAAAGAAAAGTTGGGCATTTTATTAACAGTCATGAGTTTACATTCTGGCCACAGAAAATTATCCACAAGTGGGCAACCTGGCATTGGTGAAGCTCAGATTTACTGCCAGTTGAATGTAGGGGACTCAGACAGCCAAGCAGACAGTGTTAACGTTTGTACAATTCAAGCCACAATTTCACCTCTCACTTTAACGGAAACGCGAAGTGTACACTGTGTCTGTGTGAAATACGGTTCGGATGAGGTTTTCATGATATGAATTGTAGTGAAACTGACACCCCCTTAAAGGCTTACGGCAAACTTCTGTCCATCTGATCAACCATCAGATCACAGGTTGACCTCGAACCGTGAATGCCTATATGGTAAAAATCGGGGTATCTGCTGAAGCGTTCTGTTGTATTAGTGACAGACCGCTTTGTCTTCGTCTCACTACATTTCAAGTAGAGAACATTACTATATACTGAAAATTGTCAGTGAGTTTGATGAGGCGGTTCTAGGATAATGCCCAATTTCGACCTTTCGGGTATACAAAGCAGAAATTTCACCTGGCTTGACTTGACTCAATACAAGAAACGTAGATGCCTAGTGCCAAAGCGCCGATGAAAATATACAGCTGTTTTCTCTTCACCAGCGATTGACTCTCAGTTTTATTAGTGAAGTAACAGACGGTTTCCCACACCACACATTCATTAGCTTGCGAATACGCGGTGGATTGTCTCGTCTGGTCTATACCCAGGCGAACTAAACCAGTGAATTTGTAGCCAGATTAAGTGTCGGAAAGGAAAACATGAGCTTTTTAGGGTAGCCGTGTCCAGGTAATTATTTCAAGAACAATATCCATGGTTCCTTACCTCCAACTTCAAAATCAACTCAGACCACTGATTGCTGGTACTGACGACACTAAAGGTTTCTTCTATCAACTGATGTTTTAAATAATTCATTTGATATGGTATTGCGTCAAGAACAATAAGTTGTTATGTCGCGTAAAGCTACAATAAGGGGTTAAATGTGAAAAAAAACATTACGACCACATCCTTGAACAAATTAGTAAGCAGTGAGGGGTTTTGATTTTCATATAAATTCAACACCACCTACAATTGATCGTAGCTGTCTCATTACCATAGAATTCTCAGTCGGCTCCTTTCGAAAAGTAGCACTAGACTCGAGTTTCGGTCCTGTTCGGGCTCGTCAGTAGTGCATATCCTTGCCACGGCTGGGACTAGAAGTACGGCCACGCTTTCATGAGGTAGCCGTGTTGATCACCACGCCATTGTGATCACATTAGGCACGACTGAATCATCATATGTGAACGCTCCGTCACATTCGCCTGTAAGTATTGACCAGATGGCCCGATCACCTCGAGAGCAGACACAGCAACTGTCCGCTAGCTGCGATCGGTGAACCCTCGACTAGGACATCTTTCTGAGTTGAAATCACAGAAATCACTAACATGTTGAGCGTAATTTTTCATTACTGCTGAGTAGCCGGAGATTTTGGTTTTCGTATAAAGTGCATACCACCCAAAATTGGTCGCAGCTGTCGCATTCCCACAGATTTTCCAATCGGCCCCAAAAATTACCGTAAAAATACCGCTCAACATGTTAGTGATTTCTGTGATTTCAACTCATAAAGAAGTCCTAGTCGAGGGGTCACCGATCGCGGCTAGCGGACAGTTACTGTGTCTGGTCTCGAGGTGATCGGGCCATCTGGTCAATACTTACAGGCGAATGTGACGGAGCGTTCACATATGATGATTCAGTCGTGCCTAATGTGATCACAATGGCGTGGTGATCAACACGGCTACCTCATGAAAGCGTGGCCGTACTTCTAGTCCCAGCCGTGGCAAGGATATGCACTACTGACGAGCCCGAACAGGACCGAAACTCGAGTCTAGTGCTACTTTTCGAAAGGGGCTGACTGAGAATTCTATGGTAATGAGACAGCTGCGAGCAACTGTGGGTGATATCTAACGTTAAATAAGTGATGTCTTGATACGGGCAAACCGGTGTATCATCGTGACATCGTGTTGATACCTGATTGTAACGCTCATATTCGAACTGGGTTTTATTTTTCTCTTAAGCACATATGGGTGCGTCTCATGCATATCCGCTGAGTGCTATTCATGTACAATAGCATGATATAGGATAATTCTTTTCTACTGCTGTAATGACGTAGATTGAGAGGTTTAAGCGTTTCGTTTTCTTGAAGACTTAGAAATCTTGGCGATATTGAATCAATTAATCTCGAAAACAAAAGTATCAGGCAGCCCTGGCAAAATTAGTAGCATCACTTGTTGGAAGTATTCCAGAAATAGGTTTCCAAGTTTAGGATTTCCAAAATCCAGAAACCCAAAGGCTCAATGTAGGTGAATAAGCCACGCTGACAACGGTAAACAAGCAGAAGTTCGGTCCAATTATGGTTCATATATATATACATACATACATATATATGTGTGTATGCCACACATACGAAGGGGACTAGCACAGATAGGAAGCATGACTGCAAGTGGATCACTACTTAATAGTATTCAATCCAATTATCTAAAGTGGTAACCAATTTATAAAAAATACCCTCGAAAGGGATCCCGGGATGCGCATGGAAGTTTCGTTCACAGAAAACACAAGTGTGTTGTTCAAAACGCCGCTAACTGATTATGTGAGTCATAACGACGGATTAAATTATGGGAAAGCGTCCACACGGGCAGGATTTCTTGAATCTTACATATTACTGCGTACTGTCATATACTTAAACACAAGCTCATGGACAGCCGCAGCTGTAAAACAAAACAGATGAATGTAAAGCAACTTTTCCCCGTGACAAGTTTGAACAGAAAAGTCATGAACAGTTTGTTGCTCAATGCATCCCTCAAGTACATTTCGCTGCATCTCATCAGGTACATACTGCGGTCTGCGGGTTAAGGCAGCCAAGTTCAATGGACATTGTGAAACTAAACAACAAAACTAACAGCCACACGAACACCCATACACATCAATGCAAATCAGTTACCAAGGCAATCTGATACTGATGAGCAATTCTTTCTGTACGCAGAGATGTCATTGTTGCGAATCACGCACAGAGAAAATGTCTACCTATCGGCATTTGTGGAAAAATTCAGCAAACAAAAGCCGGTTGCCGCGATGGCTTCAACGGCTTCCAAATTGAACGTCTATCTTCGAGTGCCTTACAAGGGTGTCGAAAACTCGTCTCATGGCGGCTGTGAGGCGCATGCCCTATGCAACCCAATTGCTCCTACTGTTCACCACCAATCGAATCCCAATAACACCACTGAAAACACCCCTACCGCTTAACGCCAAATCTTACATCATTTATGAATGTGTCGAGCCACTTACACGGGTAGTGCGGAGCGGCAGTTACACAATCGGGTCAACAAAAACATTCCAGTTTGAGTTCGAAAAAGGGTCATGGACACCACAATGTCGGATTCAAGTCAGAATGTGGCATGTGAAAAGGAACCGGCGTCATCGATCGCTCGACACTTGTTGACGTTTCGACCCCAAGTAAACCTGGGGAGGTATTTCGGACATATTATGCAACATGAAATCGAAGGCTTCTCTGGTTCGCCGAGACGGTAGCAATTAAAAAATAGAAACCACCTCTCTGTGTACAGAAAGACTTGCTCATCAGTACCAGATTACCCTGGTAACTGATGTGTATCGATGTGTATGAGTGCTCGTGCGGCTGTTAGTTTTGTTGTTTAGCTTCACAGTGTCCATTGAATTCTGCTAGATAAACCCTCAGATTGCAGTATGTACCTAGTGAGATGTAGAGAAATGTGCTCGAGAGATGCACTGAACAGAAACCTGTCCCTGACTTCTCCGCTCAAATAGACAAATCACCACACCAACTTACCCTCCCATCATCTCCACAGCTAGCCATGAAATCACCGGCGTCGGACACACTGATCTGATTCACGGGACAGGTGTGCTAGGATCAGAGCAAGCAAACGCAGGACAGGTGGGCACAGGACAACGAGAAAAGAAAAGCAAGAGCGAATAATTGTGAACAAGTGGTAGACAGAAGAAACACAACAACTGAAAGCATTCGCAGGCGGTTTGCATGCAATAGGATGCTTGTTTACCGGGAGAAATACTCTACAGAAACAGAATGTGCAAGCAAGTCATGATGATGAATAGCCCAGAATTTGCTTAATTTAGGATTAAACGTCACTCACATTCGATTGCAGCTTTCTCATTCACATAGAACTTTTAGCCAGCCTCTTCCGAGTTTCGCTCTGGTGGGAACACATAAGTGGTGCACGTCCTTATCACAACCAGCAGTTGAGCTACAGACAAGCTTTCACAACACAACTGTGCTGACCACTGGGTCATTAGTCACACACTAGACATTGTCGAATTACCATATCTGAACCCTCAAACACTTCTTTTGTCGGTAACGGTGCATTTTAGGGATGAACAACCAACGTTTTCATTCGGAAAATTCGGTTTGAGATAAAGGAATAACCTTCCTGCATGTGAACCGGGCACAGGTTAACGCAAATTACTGAAATAGATGCATGATGTGCTTTGTTAAGTTGAGCTATAAAAGAGAAATCAGGTCAAACCATCCAGTTCCGGTTTGTCAACCAAATACCTGTAGAGTGAAAGCTGTAGCTACCAGACTCTACTAGTTCATTCAACGGCCACTAGTACGGTGAGATGGTGATGTAGCTCAATTAGCCGTTCACTGTGACAGTCACGAGGAATATTTCACACGAAATAATCGTACCGAAAAAAGGGAACAATACCAGCAAAGATGTGCTCCTATGCTTACGTTTAACAATGAGATTCCATGAGTTTAACAAGCATGTAACTTTGGTCGATGACAATGGAACGTCATATATAGGATTCGCTTTTTTCCTTCCTCAAGGTTGTGTAGCAGTTAAGCATCAATGGGTTATACTGACGTATTGATGCCTGTAATGATGATGATGATGATGAATGTCTGATGATATTAAAAGTCGTACTAAATATAAACTCCCTGATAGCGGGAGGACATAATCTGATATTTTTTATGCGCGCGCGCGCCTGAAACTCAACCATTCATTTATGCACTTCGCATATTAAGGGCTAACAGAGTGGAACCACATAACGAGTCACATCTTTTCCAACCGATAAACCGCAGTTTAAAAAGGTTACATTTTCAGAAGACTATTGCGTATATATGGTGCATCAAAATCGTAAACTTGGACCTACCACACTATGTAGTCCATTTTCTGTGGAAAACCCCAAATGATCCAGCACATGCACACGACCCAACTCCGTACCAATAGCTAGAAACTGAGGGGCGAATGAAAGACAGACAAAACAATCATATTCAGCTATATTTTCGGGTTCTAAAGATGTCTGCCAAACCAAAACAGCCAAGCCAAATAAGCACACAGAATAGTTGCTTGCCAAATAAGAGAAAACTTTCTGAACAGTGTGATGTTTATGGTTAAACGATCATAAGCACAACCCAACAGCTGTTGCTGATAAGTCTACTCAATTCGGCCCGCACATCATCCACTAGGTATCTCGGTCATCTGGAGAGGTAAAGCACCCACCAATCACCGACCGCAGCTTCATATGGTTTTCAGTAAAACTACCAAAATGTCCCTGAAGCCGAATCAGCCTATCCAGCTACCGAGATAGCATCTGATCCCGAGGACGAATCACTCGCTAGTTTTGAGCCGAGACCACCGAAACATGCTCAAAGTTATGTTCTGTGCAATCTCCAGAATACACACCAATCAGCTATATTTAAACCCCAATTCTTATGCGCGTTTTTAGCATTCCGAGTTTGTCTATCACCATCCACAGTTTGCGTAAATCACAGTGGAGAGACTGCTCTACATTCGATGCCCAGTTCTGAGGAATACGGTCAGATGATTCGTTTGGCTCCAACATGAGGGACGTCAGCGTCCCGGTAAGCAATCAGAATGTGATAACAAACAAGGAGGAAGTCCACGCGGTGTGGATGGATAGAATTTACCACATGCAAGACGGTAGTGGAGTTCACGAAGAGGCATGCTCTCCACTTTTCATCGGTTGATTGTTGAATCCAGACTTCCAACTCTCCCGGGATCTTTATTCGTGCCATCCAACTCGGATATGGTCTTTTTCTGACTAACGACCTGAATTCTCGAGGTGACCAAAGTGACCATTCAGTTTTGTCGTATCAAATGCGGTCAACCACAAAACCTCGCCCATATTCTCCAAACGTGCTGGGTCACCCACGATGTGCGTTGTGCTCGGCACAACCGCGTGGCCAAGGACCTGACAAAAAGGTTATGCAGTCTGGGATACACAATCTTCCAGGAGCTGCAAGTATCAACGGCGAGTTTTTTCATGAAGCCTGACGTTATCGCGGCTGGTTACGACGCTGCTTTGGTACTAGACGTCAGTATAATGGGTAACTATCAGAGCCAGGTTGTCTGGACTGACAACGTTGTGAAGTACCGGACCGAATCTCAATGGCGCCATTCAGTCAACCTCTCCCATCTATGGGCTGCTACGTGGACTCCACTTCCTATCCCCTTGTGATTAGCACTTTTCGTGGTGTCATGTATCCCTTTTCTTGCAATGCGGTTCTTCGACTGGGATTGTTCTAGCACATAGTCACTGACTTATGCCTAGTGACTACCATTGATTTCCTAAAGATCCATGACACTATCTGGTACCTACCGCGTCATCCAGTGTTCAAATCTATAGACCGGGAGCACGTAGCAGTCAACCATGACTCGTCAACAATAAAACCTAAGAAACCCATCGATGTTAGGGTAGTTATCGGCTGCGGTACCAAATGCCAGCGTGTCTCCTTAAACGCTTAACGACTTACTGGCCCCGACCTGATAGTCAACCTGTTTAGTGTGCTTCTGTACGTTAGGCTAGTGGATATGGCCGGATCTGACTACTGTACTCTGGTGCTTGAAAAGTCAATAGTAGTGTCCATGCGTGTTGTGAGTATACTTCGGATGGAACTGACAGTGGTTGTCCTTGTTGCCAAGCCGAATAACTACATCAAAGGGGAGCTACTGAAGGAAGCCAGGTCCGTGACTTTATGGACGGATTCAATCATTGTTCTTTAATTTGTCCGCAATACCTCTAATCGATTTGGAACGTTTGTCATCAATCGACTGTCAACTATACACGACCTGTCTAGTGCGGACTACCGGCGGTATGTGGACACCAAACGTAACCCTGCGGGGTTAACAGTTCTAGGTATGTACCAGAAAGACGAATGAATAACGGCTCGGAATTTCCATGGAAAGATCGAGTTACATGTCCGACACGACCAGATGGTCTTTGTGAAAGGATAGCAGATTCAAGACCGAAGCATCAGACATCAGTGTTCACTACTCTAGATACAGCCAGTTAGTTCCAGTGCTTCCCACTGCCCTGTTCTTGGAGGGCATTACCACAAAAAAATGCACAGTTACACCTAACTCATTCCTACGCCAGACGCCATCACTATCTACCGATACTGGGACCCACATCATCAGGTAGTACTCAATGCGGCCGCCCCAAACTTGACCCGAAGATGGATACAGGGGCAACATCTGGCTGACGTTTCCTAGTCGTGATGGCTCAAAGATTACCTCTATGAATTTTAGGAACGGTAGTAATGGACAACGCAATTTCGACGTCTTGTTGCTACGGGCCTGATGTTAGTGATGAATGTGTCAGTGCCAACAGGACACAATGGAACATGGGAATAGTTGATCAGCCGAATGCTGGGAAAGATGGAGTGGTGAGGGAAGCGCCAGTTAGAACGAACAACGGCAGACTAGTGCAAACTAACTTCCAAACTGGGATGTCGACCTCCAAGGTAAACCGTTTACTACCATTCCATGTTTCGCTAATGCATTTCTACCTTCATATTCATTGTTTTTCCTTGGGCGGACCAGGGGAGTGTCGGTTCTGGCCAGAGTCAATGAAAATTACATTTGGATCACAAGTGAAATTAAGAGTATGATGGCAAAAGGTCCGCCCGAAGGTCCGAACCACCGCAACTACACACCCGGCCTCGTGACTCTACCACACGGCTACCCATCCACGACCAGTGACATGCGCAACGTCAATCTCAACTTCTCCCACACTTATACCCTATTGGTCACTATCGCACTGTAGGTCTCTTATGTATATACACATGTAATGATTATATTGAACACTGGCCGAACATTTCTCACATTGTTGCATGTAATATACTCTGAACTGGTACTATGAACTCTCGTTTGAACTCACCCATTCACGTTTATTTTGAACCGCCTCAATGATTTGCCTTTGCTACCGCATTATCAACTAATACCTGCTGGCGGTTAAATTCCGTGATCAGAGTTCACTTGGTTGTAAGTTGTGTGACCTGTTAACCATTATTTACTGATGTACAGAATCAGTTTTATCCGAATGAATCTTCAACATGGTATCTTGTTTTGCCCCGAACTAAGAGGTTTACAGATGCCCCGTTAGACTGTGTATAGCCGTGAGTCCTGACAGATTCTACAAGTATTTGTGTGCATTTAATCCACTAGAATGAGAAATAACTTTGAGACAAACAGCAAAAACGTCGTAGGATACATTCAAGTTAAATCAAATCTCAAAATGGAAACCGACCAACTACGTCGTTTTTATGTCAGATTACCTTCGGGTGGGGTGTTAAACAAGTGATGGTGTCAGTAGACGTCAAATTTTTCATGTCGTTTTCGAGTTGTCTATACTTCAGACGTGGTTCTTTTGCCTCGGTTCCAGCTTCCTCATCCAGATCTTCAGCTAATTCGGCAACTTCGAAAGTCTCAGCCATAACGAATCAAAAAAATCCACGATAAGGTGAGAAAACCCTAAAAACGATTGGTAAATTATAACCTAAAGTATTTACACAACACGGTATTAAGACACCTAAAGTACCAGTTAACTTAAATAATCTGCAGAACTTGAGCGTAGACACTTACACAATAAATTCTCTTTCGGAGATATTGTTATTTGGAAAATGATTGAGTGAACAGCGTATGAATGTAACACGCTGTTCTAATCAATAATAGCCATCAAATAGAACGGAAATGAAGACTCAGAGATTGAAGCAAGTGAAGCAGATGAACAGCTTAGCAGGCGATCCTCTCCGTGAATAAACATCCAACATTGGTATGTCTACTTGTCGAAGAACTCAACGAATAGTTACTGTCTGCACACTAGACATAGAGTTTAAATTTAAAAACCAATACTACGAGGAAAATAACGACTCGACAATTGGCTTTTCTCTTGGCTCACTTTTATCGAGAGTTGTCATCAGCAAGTATGAAGACAGTACATTACAACAGCGAAGCTAATTACTGAAACATTATGTCCAATACGAAGATGACATACTTTGCAAAGGTGTTGAAGTAGACCAACTAACCGTAGGATCTGACCACTCTCATAAAGAGACTAGTGTCAGCTGTGGAACGGCAAACAACTCTCACTTACTTGGAAGTTCTGGTAACGAAAATATGTGTATACAGAGAAAGTGTGGGTCGATAAACACACATATTTTCGAAGTTTTCTGTCTACATGGCAAACGGCACTTCAGTCACAACTCAAAGCAACAATCGGAAAGGATTCGTACGCAAAATCGTAAGGTAGTTAGAATAGAATTTGTTGATTAGACCCCGGAAAGCAATGGCTACCACGAGGCACGATCTAGCGGAGTACAANTCTGACAAGGTTGCACCTGGAAGGACCGGAGTCCTAGTCAGCATAGCCCGCCGGATCAAAATAGTACACAAGCCCGACCACCACGTCAAGGTAGCAGTATAGGTCGGGAACAGCTCCTCTAGAAATGGAACAAGTCACCAAAGTAAACAAACCGCAGTTCACCTCAATAACACCCCAAATATCGATGCAAGGTAACCTCGAACCCTAAAAAATAGTTCCCTTGTTTCACCGATTCTACAAGTTTGTGTCATTGCGACTTCTGTAGAACTGGTTACCTTGACGACCGGCTGGTAGAAGGGAGTATAATTCGGCTTTGTTTAGCAGAACTTCATCGAAGACATCGATAGGTCTATATTGGTATACCTCGTCAACAGCCGCGAACACATTGTGATCAACAGGGTGTTTAACTTGTTATGTAGCACACCCGAAAACGTTCCAAGGGGCGTGCAGACTGTTCTGTTGTACACGGCCGAGACTAACCCTACCCGCAAACTGCAATCAGAGCTGTGTGCACAAAATAAATTCGTGTGGGTGCTCTACCTCCTTTGGTAATACTGTAATGAGTCGAACCCAACCTACAGTTGCCAAATCTTTGGAAAACGACTTCATTTTCCTACACCAGGTCATTACCTCCCCGCTTCGCACTACACGCCAGTCGGCGGTAGAATCGGCAGAGTGCTCAGTGTAGCAGATGATCAGCTGGCACTTTTGGTTTATGGTCTAACCATCTAAGCCTGTGTAAACTTAAAGACAGAGTAAAAGAATTTGCTTGGGAATCCACTAACCACTTGTCCCGTAACTTTTTCGTTGTTTGCCCGGTGGGAACGATCAAATGATTGACGGTCACACCAGTGATTCCATACTGCAACGACCCATTCCATTGAGTGTTTGCATTATTGTGTCCCTGACTTGGTTACCCACCAAAATGTGATGTTTATTACCGTCAGAAACGAAGCCCACCCGCATCCACAATGATACATGCGTCTCAGACAGCCTGTTGTCAAAAAATTCTACGACACTGTAATTGTTAGGTAGAACTCTAGACAACGCTACTGATGTATGTGTCGAACTGACCAACCGGAAGTTCGAATGGACTAAGAATACCCGTCCCCAGTGCGACTTCTGCATATGGCCGTCATATAACACCATGCTGTGATAGTGTACGCACAGAAAATTCAGGTATATCAACAATAACCACTACGAACAATACGGCAGCAGACTTAACTGTCGATTACATCAGCAACCCACTTCTAGGTCAGGATGGCGCGACAAAATATATCCTGACAGTCATCATCATAGACAACAATTTATCTGGTTCACA
>QNGE01002782.1:89732-103133 GCA_008508345.1 Paragonimus westermani | reverse complement strand
CTTGGGCCGTTGCCTCAAACCCGTGTATCAATCGCTGAAATCCCTGAAAAACCATGGACTTTTTGTGATCACTCAATGGTTTGTTTATGTTTGCCGAGGACACAAATACCTCAAGTGCGCGCCGAACAGGAAGTCTTGCGCGGGTGGGTCGTAATTTGGTTGAACTTTTCGGCCATCTGTCTTACTGGTGCCCTGTGCATCAAAGGTTGCACACGATTTCTGTTGTTCGTTACTGAATATCATACTTATTGGTTACATATCCGATTTTGTCCCTTCTGTCGTCTTTTTCTCTGAATCACTGAAAACTTACTTTTGCATATTGCTCTCCTGTTAGACCCGGCATTGCTGGGACTAACCAGATACTGTCTGATTCAGCAGGCCTCCACGGCCGGTATGGGTGTAAAATGTTCATACAGATCAGCAGTTTCAAGTGGTAGCACTTCAATTGCATTGGCCTGAACGGACACCAGTACAAGGAGCTAACGTTCGCATCCTGCAGAATTATATGCATGATCTGCTGGTTTGACGAAAAGCAAAGCATCGCTTCACCGCTAATTGTTGGATTTCAATTACAACACTCCTGAGGAAGGCCACCCGAGGTGGTTGCAGCGTAGGCTATTACAACTTGCTTATAACGTCGCGTTATTGCCGATCTGTTTATAAATAGCATGCTAAACACGACGCCCAAACTGTTCTACTCCACTAGTACCAAATTTTTTGCGGATATCTTATAACTGATATTATGCTATATTGGCTCATTAAACCCAGGGAGATTCAGATGCGTCACGAACAGACAGGATTTCAAGCGGCACGAGCGTGCATTGGCCATGATTTTGCTTATTCACGATTCCTGAACCAACGGTACTGCTGCAGTTAGTAGGCAGTCGTGGCCTTTTTGGATCTGAAAGCCATCTTCAGTTCGGTTGCTCAAAACGTTTTCCAGAACTGTTTCCTCCGCATGGTTCCAAAAAACACGAGTCAGTTAGGCCCACTGTATGCTCATTCTCCGGGAGGGGTGAAGATTTATGGACAAATGTGTCAGATGTTCACTGTTTCCAGTGGTATTCGTCAGAATTGTCCGGCATCTCCCATTCACATCAAATTTGGTATAGACAGCATTCTGGAAGGTATGTGTAAGAGATTTAGTGAGTTTAACTGTGAGTTAATGATTCGTTGGTTGATATGCGACTGCGAGACTGAGAGCCCATGTACTCCGGCTTGATTCATCTTTTATCCGACGTCATACCGATGCTAGTTTTCCTGAACTAGTGTCGCACCGTTCTGGAGGACCAAAATGTAATCAACGAACGATAGGATTCCTGAGGTAGAGTGAGGAACGCAGCCTACCGGTTAAAACGTCTTGAATTTTAACCTGGAGGTCACAATGGCAATGAATGTTGGTAGCATAATTCAATGGATCACACTTTATGAGAGAAAAAAATTATGCATAACAAGGAGGTGGAATCTTAACTTGCACAGTTTCTTCTTGTGACCTCGCAGACCGTTTTGATCTGCAGAAGTGGAGAATGCCTCTGCACAGCTTACAGAGTAGGAGTGAGGATTACGTCGCCTCGTAGTCTTCGGTATTCGAATGGGTAAAGAACAAGAACTCCCAGCCCAGACTCGTAGGTAAAGTTTCAAGGGCCCAATGCTGTCCTCGTAGCAGCTCGGTGAACACACCCCAGTGCATTTGTCTTTTTTAAGGCCACTCAGTATTGCCGAGTTAGTATATTCAAGTAAAAGTCAAAGATGGATCCCGTAAAAGGTTTAGAAATCCTTCCTTTCCATATGGGGGAATATCCACTTTGTGACGCTTAGTATAGCATAGTCCTTAGTTGCCTTGTCATAGTGATGAGAAATAGGTTGGACGATAGCCGGATACCTAGACCTTTCTCGAGGTCCACACTGGCCACCGCTGCAGTATGCTCAGCAGTATATGTAGTGAACGGGTTCTCAGAATCCCCACCAAGAGACATGTGCGCAAACCTGTCGTCGTTGGTAGAGAAACACAACCATCGTGACCATTACTTGACAGCATCAAAGTCAGCTTGTAGTATGCTGTGGTCACGAGAGTTCCAAATTTCCTGATCATCCGCACATTAGCAAGGAATTACTGGAGATTGCTTCTTGAGGGTCATTGATATCAATTAGAAATAGCAGCGACCCTAGGACAGCCTTGGAGTAAGTCCGCTAAGATGGGTGAAGTCGAGAAGGCGCAGCCCACTCCCACCCTAAAATTTCGACTACTCAGGAACAGGGCTATCCACCGGAGAACCGGTGGAGAACCGTATGCCTACAGTTCATAAGAGTGAACCATGAGGCACTCTGTCAAACGCCTTGGTAAAATCAGCGAAAATGACGTCAAAAAGAAGACGGTTACCTTTGGCCTTACGTAAACTGTCCTCAAAGAGAAGCATGTATGGTCACATTAACGTGATTTCGATTACAGCACTCCTGGGAAAGGCCACCCGAGGTGTTTAAAGCGTAGAGTATTACAGCTTTCTCATAACGTTGTTATTCTCAATCTGTTTACCCATAACATGTTTGGTCACATAGGACCAGCTGAGTAGAAACCCGTACTGGGCTACCTTAACCGAATTGCTGAGAAAATGCTGTAGCACTATACGCTTGATAAGATGCACTAGCATCTTGCACAGAATTATCGTTAGACTAATCGACCAGTAGCTGTCAAGTGAGTTTCTATCACCTGACCTATAAATGGGCCTTACGTTAGCTTCCTTTCACACAGAGATAGTCAGCATAAAGAACTCATAAAGTGGTTTTGCGAATACACAGGACGCTTCTCTCAATATTCTCAAGTAAAACTGGTCTGGACCTATCGATCAGAGTGGAATAGACTTTGAAAGTAAATCCTGTAACTTTGAGTTAATCCCTGGCATTAAATCATCTGACCTGGTGTGTCCAGAGAACACGGCTTTACTCAAATCCTCTGCTGAAGACAGAGGTTATGCTAAACAAAGTGAACGCTGTGGCTGGCTTTAATGCGCTTCGCACCTCTAGAGTGCCCCTTCAGGACTGGGGCGTTCCAAACCCCGTCTTTTATTACTGTCGATCCGCCCCAGAAAGATAGTTCTACACACTGGAGGAGCACGAACTCATCAGCATGTATAGTTGCTAATGAGATATCAGCGAGGATAGTAAAGCTGTGTTGCCTGCATAATTCGCAACGCCGAAAGGACGTCTTTTTGTTGGTAAAAGTGAGAACTATAACGTCCATGTGTGTTTTCCTCTATGACCCACAATCGTGGTCTGTATGGTAGCCAACATAAAAACGACCCAACAATACGGAACTTCCTCGAACGGAAGCCAGGCTGCGCTAGGCAAACAATTAACTGCACGACGAGAAACTAAGACAGACGGAATGTGAGTAGAGTGGGCATCTGTTGACCTGGAAAGCAGCCACTGAGAGCAGGAGGTAGCAAAGCTCTTGGGGATTGCAACAAATACCAGAACAGAGTATGATTGCCAGTCCGTTCCGAGCAAATAACACTCTGGCAATGCTTCAAAACGATCTACAGAAGTGCAACTGAAGACATCAGAGGGAATGCTGTTCCACTAGCCAATGACCTTATAAGAAAAGAACTTTTGGGACGGAGCCTGTAAAGCTTCCTAACATGTCCGTGTCGGCCGTTATCAATCGCTATGATGAACAACTGTTTCGCTAGGCCCACCCTAAAGAAGTGTGTAAGAATTAAATCATGACGGGGTCGCCAAAATTTAGGCGGATACAGATCGTGAGTTTCAAATCGAGACTCATACGCGACACTTCTTGAGTCCATGACCAATTTGATAGCCGTCCGCTGTATACGTTCAACAGCGAGTATGTTTCTCTTCGGACCAGCATGTGTGACTTGATTTGCACACCAAGACTCCGCCCTCCAAGTAGATTCCTACATTGTGGAATAACTTAGAGTTCTGCGCAATCAGGAATTTAATGATACGGCGAACATTGCACACCTATGCTCAGGAAGGCAAGATGGCTTTAACGACCATTGTGAATGATGTTTGTCTGGCCAACGGTCACCTCGAGATTCCGTTGCCATGTAGATTTGCTGAGGTTCGTTTACCTCCCAAACGAGCAGTGACTCTTAAACATCTGAACTTCCAACGAAACCGTGTTACCTTTTCGAATACTAGGGTTATGATATACCGCTCCAGTGCACTCCCGCATTAATAAAAGCTACATCGAACGAGCACCTTTGAATGTTGGGACTAATCGGCTTGTCACGATGTGGCATGTGCCGCACCACTCTGTCTAATCCCGATAAACATGGCAAGCTTCGTATGATATTGCAATGCGTTTCAGAATACCGTGCCACAACTATGAAAAATCAGTTATTACAGGAATGGGACCTCACCTGTCGAGTTTTGAATGTGCTGCTGAGGTTCAAAATTTATCCAACTCTTGAGGAATCTTTGCAGAGTTCGGAAAGTGTGGCGAAAGGTCTGACCCACTTCAATTCTGCTAGTTCTACTATCCGAAAATGCGGCAATCCGGCGAAGATCCTCCCAATGAGTACCATAAGCTTCTACTTTGTGTCTGAGAGGACAATGTGAAACAAGGTCAAAGCCTCTTCGAATTGAAAGAAAATGTCATCTAAGATTAGTCATTTGTCTCCATCGGTGTTAATTAAGAATAGCACTTTTCTCATGACCACCATGCTCAATAGAGGAAGAAATACTGCTCAGTGAGAACTGCCCGAGGATGGTGCGCTCTTATGAGCGCCCCTTCATGCTGTATTGAGGGCCAGCAAGTCTGATTGGCCGATACCCTGCCAGGGAGTACCGGTCACCCCCTTTCAAGGCAGATGTGACCGTGGCTCCTTCCCATGCCTTACGGCGAACGGAATTCCGCAGTCTGGCTAAACAGTTTATAGAGGGGTTCTGCCAAATTAGCAACTGCTTTGGTAATCCTGCGAGTAGATCTTATCATTGCCTACTGCGCTGTATGAATTAATATTGTATAAATGGTCTGCAACATCTCACACAGGAAACTCAGCGGTCAAGAGTGGCTGTTGACAATCCTGTAGTGGCAGAGTAAGGTGCCACTTGGGCGGTGCGACGTTGTAGACTACCGAATAGTATCCCTTAAGTAGCTTGGCCACAACTAGGGGCACCGAAGAAATCTCTCTGTCGGGCTGTCGCAGTGAAAGAGCTGAAGCCTCATTCTTCCTCAATCGATGCATATGCTTAAGCATTTGTTTGCGCGGGGCTTTTTGCGGGATGTTTTTTATACAGGTTTAGTGTGTTCGTGAAGTTCCAGCCTACACCAAATTCGAACAGCGTGGAAAGCACTTAGGCCCTCCGGGTTACCCGTGAGCCCATGCTTCGTGAATAAATGGGAACTGCCATCGAGAAGACGACTTATCCTGCGCGGAAGGGGTGAACGGAGAAGGAAAGTGCACAGTTTGTGCGGTACAAATAAGTCGTCCGATTTCTGAATTGCGCTTCAGAACACACGGTAGTTCTGATCCCTAGAATCATATTCAAGGAGGGATCCCAGATAGCTCCTCAGATAATTAAAATCAGCCCTAATAAAATTTCATACTGGATATTTTTTGCTGGTTGTCGTAACCATCAACAGACAAGATCAAAAACGGATAGTGTGGTCACCGTGTCCAAGCGGTAGCTTGATGATCACCTCATTTATTAGGTGATCAGCATAAGTTGTGAATAGACCAAGCAGAGTGGGATTCTGACCAAAACGACATCATGTGGCGTTGACATGTGTTCACATCCTCCGTCGTATCAACATCGGTAAGGAAATCCGGAACCCGCTTTCACAGTTCTAGGGGGACGCTGATGCCTAGCTTGTTTCGGGTGTACTGAAGCCACTCATAGTAAGCAGATAGGAAAAACGCCGTAATCCTGAGAAGTTTCCTAGGCCTACATGAAACGTAACAGGCAAGTCAGATTACCAGTTGTACTCGTGAACCAACTTTGTACAGCGCGGGGACACTGGCAGACAGCGTTCTTCTGGAGCAAGGTTTCTAACGATAGCCTTCTGAAAGCAGACAACATACAAAAATGACTCAAACGCACACCACCTACACAATCGAAAAACAAAATGCCACCAAACAATTCAGCACTACTGCGTTACAAACACGAATTCAGTGATTGGTACACGAGTTCGAGGCAGGAACCCAAGATTCCCGGATCCAGTCGGTTTTTCTTGTTCAGTGTCATCGGGCGTCTGTTGATCTGAAAGGCGATCATTGAAAACAGGGTGTAGCACCGTTCTTGGAGATCACAGTGAATACGAAGAACAGAGTAAGATTACTCGCATAATGAAATTTTAGATGAATGAGAGCCAAGCAAGGCTGTAAAACGATCCCTAGAAGCGCTACCGACAACTTCAGAAGGAAGGCTGTTCCAGTGGTTAATAACCCTGTAAGAAAAGAACTGCTGGCCATCAAAGTTCCGAGGACGAAGTTATTCACATAGATTGCTACCAACTATTGTCTTTCTAGACATCAGAGGAGCCTTTGATTCAGTCGAAAGAGCTACTGCTTGAGACTGACTGTCGAAGAAGTATGTGCCCTAGAAGTTCACCATACCCCCTGAAAGCAATTTGCTGTCAGACCCCTCATCTGGTTAGAGCTAAAGTGAGGTGGAACAGGTTGTCCAGTATACACTTTCCTATTCAGCTTTGTAGGAGAAGGGATCCTAGAGTGTGTTCTGATAGACTGTGAATATGATGGTATGCAATTACCCTAGGTATTTGAATTCGCTACGTAGAATATGCAGACGATGTGGCTCTATTCTGCGATGATTCACCGTGAGCCCGGTTCATTTTAGACGGAGAAAAGGCTGCAGTTCGTTGATTTGGTACGGCAGTTGCGGCCACTTCGTGCAATGTGCTGTTACGAAGTCGATGGAAATCAGCATCTATTGAGCTGGTGGGGCTGGCTGAGACACCCATGTTCCTCAGGAGCTGTATCAGTGCTGGTGGAATGTCCGATAAGATCACAAATCGCTTGACAATGACAAGGATGGCGTTCGCCAACTGACGCCATCCATGGCGTCGGCGTCATTTCGGTCTCTGTAAAAGGCCGAGTTTACGATGTCACTGCAAGGGCGGCCCTACTGTACGGCTCCAAAACCTGGTCCATCCGCACGGAGGATGTCTATAGGGCTTCCGTTTTCTACTATCGGTATCCCCGAAGCATTAATGCTGTGTAGTTGAATCACCGTGTCAGCAGTGGCGTTGTTCGCCGATACGCCCTCAGAACAAATGGACTTAGTCGATCCATGAACATACTGATCTCGTCTCTCGGGTTTCGTTAGCTTGACGACATTTTACGAATGTCAGCTCACCGTCCGGCACATCGTGTCTTGCTTGTCAATGGTGGATTAGGCTGGAAGCGGCAGTCTGGTGGTCGGCGTGTGATTTGGATTTGGGGTATAAAAGCACTCACACCGAAGCTCGCTTCGAGAGGGCGTTCTCTGCTTCCGACTTGAGGCCCGAGGGACATTGGGTGCTTTTGGTTGAGGACGCTGTCTAATATGGCGATGGATAGAAGTCAATGGCGCCGGTGCTGTGAATCTTTGTGTCCACTGTTGTAACCTTTGGCTCCTTATCCTCACATTTTCCCTCTTCATTTCGCGTCTTTTTATCCTATTTCGCTCGATGTAGTGATTGCATGTCAGGTACACAGTGCATGTATTATGCCTGTACTTTTGCCGGGATATGTGCTGCCTAACCATCGAATCCACTTTACTGAGTGCTTACTCGTTTCTCTGTAGTCTTTTTTTAGATGAGACTTCTTTGAAAAATCAGGCTTCGTTTGGATTCGAACCAGCGACAGAGACAGCGTGTCAAAACGCGGCAGATGCTCTACCAGCTGAGACACAAAGCCACGTCGGGAGCTCGGAAATGTCACATTTGGACTCCGTTACCCACACGTTCCACTTATATGGAATCCACCAAGTGATCTAGGGTATCGACTGCCCCGGCAGGATTTCTCCATCAGTTCACGCCGGAATCCACCAGCGCCACCGTAGTCTACTGGCTCTTTAACTAATTATGATTTAATATATTCTCATGCGATCTTACTCTTGTTCTACATGCAACCTAATGCAAAAGCTGAATTTCCATGGTATTTCACTCCGTGCATAACCCTTGAAGGTATCGAATCTTTATCGTACATCCCTGTGATCTCTACAGCATAGGTGGTTCGGACAAAAGTTCTGACTAAGTTGATCGTCTTATATTTCTCAATATTCGTTTTTTTTAACAAATGCTCATGTTTAATCGTCTTTTGACTTTGTTTTCAGGTCATTTTCATTTTGACCTTCGCCAACGCGTTTGACCAACACCCGTAGTATCTGTTCGGAGTCTTTGTTGTTGATTTGTGCTATGAATTCCCAAACGCCATCTAACGGAGGCAGAAAGTATGTGGTTTTATGAAACGCCCAGAGTTCCTTGTAGTTCTTTTAATTCAGAGAACCGATGTGACGTTTTCGGTCAGAATGAAGTCTCTTATGGTTCGTTCTTTGCATATTTCGGTAATTTTCTTTAGACATCAGTGCAAAGGGCGTTTATAAAAGTACGGAAGAGGTAAGTTAGGTTGTTTTTTAACTGTCGCAGACGATGGCCGAGCTTCGACGTGAAAATTTTCGCCTCCGTCTAATTTGCTTTGATTATGAACGGGCTCGAAAGCGTCTGACTGACCCCCAAGATGCCGAATCCTCTGTAGGTTACCTTCTGTACCGGCTTTGATTTCTGACAGAGATTGTTTTCTGTGGAAGCGGAAAATTTGAATTTGAAGGAAACAGTTGCTGAAAAAACGAGCCTTTTACAGTCTGCCTCGTACGTAGCTTCCGTTTTCTTCTAAAATGGCCTTTTAGGAAAATGATTGATACACTAAAAGAGGAGAATGATTTGTTCAAGTTGCAACTGAAAGAGTCAAAGGAAAAACTTGACGAAAACGAACGTGGTAAATTGGCTTACTTTTCATCACATTCGTCTGTCTTCGCTCGTGACGCATACAGGTAACCTTCTGTACTGAGCTGCATTCTTGAATATTTGAAAAGAGCGGGCAAGTTGAGCACCACAAAAGGCTGCTGTTGAGCGTTTAGATATGACTGATAGGTTTTGCTTAGTGTGAGGTCACGGGCGTTGTGATTAAAACGCTATTCTCACAAACATTAGGAGTGCAAATTCCGGTTCGGACAAGAGTGTGCACTATCGATGAGCTCTAATAAGAGCCAGACTCGAGTCCAACTCTTCCTTTCGAAGCGGGCTAGCCGGAAGCCTTACCTAAATGCGAAGACTGTGATCAAATATGAATGGTGTTCGATCTGAAGTGATCGGAATCCAAAAGTTCCTATTAATGGCTTTTATGTACATTATTTCGTATTCTTTTTACGTTGCATCCAAGTTGGCAGGGGGAGCGACCTCGATATCTTTACATTATGGCCTTAGTATTTTTTTAAAAATATTCTATCTTGTAAGTGGTACGTAGTTGGCCTCCGCTTCCAGATAAGCTTATCGAAGGACATTAACCCACATATAATCGTTTGTGGATTCCGCCCTACTTCTTGCAGCGCCATTCATACACTTTAGATCAGGTGTAAATCTGCACTTAAAGTTCATACGCTGTATTCAGCCCGTGATCAAATTCTGGGGTGTTGTGTCGCTAATGAACTCGCAATAGGAGCTCCTGTATGTGCCGTGGTTGATTGATCAATTTGCAGCCTGTTTTTAGTCGCAACTGCTTCGGTACGCCTTTGTAGGCGTGCTCATACAACTACATCAGGTGGTTACGGTTTACACGCGCACACCCTCTGGCCGTATTGGTTCGACACGGACGACCTTGAGAGTCTGCTCTCACGTGTTAGCGGTCGCCATTACTAGTAAGCAGTTCACATGGTCATTAGTACTAGCGCGACGAACCCTCGTGTGTATGGTCGCCTGTATGCCGTATCACCAACACTTCAGTCAAAGTCGGTGGACACAGTATCCGTGTATGCTCCAACTGACCATAGTTCAAATGCCATTAAGAACGCCTTTTATCTTCTCAGCCAAAGTGAACACTCAGACATTATTGTGCTTGTGCTTGAACGCATAATTTGGTCCTTTTATTCCAGAACAGATGCGGCTGAATGGTATGTTCATCATCCAGGTGCGACACACTGACAATGACAATCGACCGTTGCAACTATGTTCATTTATTGGGTTGCACATCCTAACACAAACTACGGCACTGCGTCGCTTGGAGTCCGTGTTGTTCACCTGGAACGTGGACACAAGTTGACGCTATTATCACCAGCTGTCGGTGACGCCACGTTAGTAAAGATTGCCGTTCACTTTGGAATGAACGCCTCGAATCATATCATACTGTTGTCTGTGCACGCATTGTTGTATCGTTTGCTTCCGGATTACTCGCTCGCAGACGCGAGGTGTTCACTTGAAAATTGAGCGGAAAAACGCCCGTCAGATGGCACTGACAAGTTACGCTGGTCACAACAGTTTGGTCCAGAACAAGCATTGCGCTGAAGTTCCCACAGTTAAGGGAACCTCCTGCGAAAAGGCTTGTTCCACTGCAAACAGCATGCCTTATGAGGACAATTGGTTACGGTCGATAAGTTGCCCAGATCGAACAGTTATCGGCCGACCGAATGACACGCATACAACGCAAATGGAGCAGTCAGTTGATGACGGCTTGTGGACATACCAAAAACTCACCTTGCTTCGTCACAATTTTCTTAGAACTTTTACCAGCACGAACTAAGATATCTATTATTGTGTACGCCGATATCTGTTTTCAACGCATCCTTCTCACGTCACTTCATTAAAATATATGAATGAATTAGTGACCAGAAAGGTACATGTGTCGGTAGTTGATGCTGCTTAATGGGCAGTGTTTGATGCTGTTTCTCGTCGTTCGACTGATTAACTAATGGCCACAACAGTTGAACTGTCCTGGTGAATTGATTGTATGCATTCATTGTATCACTTTGTCTTGCGTCTGTGTGTGTGTTGTCTGCTGGTCAGATGATCAGCGCATATGGCAGAGGATTGCAGTTTTGGAAGAGATTTCTAACACAGCACTACACGGCTCAGTTACTGCGAAAAGATCAGTATATACCAGTCAAATCGTTATCATTGATTTTATTTATATCTCGGTTGGCGTTAAATAGTTCCGTATTCTTTTCTACTTTTATCCTGAATCGTTACAATGCATACATTTCAGCACGGCCGTCTCCATTCAATCACTTTGTTGTTTCATAGATTGGCGAGACAAATATGATCGTGTCTACAGGGAGTTGCAAGAAGCTAAAGAGGCAATACGTACTAGCGAGACTCGTATCTTGGCCCAGGAGCACGAGGCGTCCCGGCAGCAAAACGAGTGGCAAAGGTGAGGACCTTTTAACTCCCCCATAGTCCGATAGACCCAGTGGCTTACTACGTACCGTTGTTATTTTATGTGAACTGGAATGTCAAAATGTAATTGCATTATATTTTGCTGTTGCCGTACCTGACCAGAACCCTGCCCACTATGTCCATCCTTCAAAAAACAGTTTGACTGGTAGTCACCTGTTTGGGTTGGCTCGTTACAACAGTTGGAACTGAAGAACGTTTGCGCATATGCGTCATCACAGGTACCTCACACTGAATCGTTCGTAGTCTCATTCACTCTCCGTGTCAATTGTTAGTAGGACCTGGCGGAGTGTGAATGGAGATTTTTGTAATGTGGGCGGCCAAGTGCGTTTGGACGAAATGTCGGTTGGGGTGAAAACAATATGTTTGTTTCGGAGAGAGTGTGTGTAATGATGATTGTTGGGTTGGGAGTACAAACAGGTGTCTAGAGTGTTAGACAAGAGGAAACAACTGCAATGTCATCCATGGCAAGGCTACATACGTACGTGCATTTTCAGCCACGAGCAGCACACGGATATTTTGGTTTAGGCTGCCGTTGCTCATGTCAGTAGCACACTAACTGATGGACAAATGAATATTTAAATACGTGTACAAAAAGACTAATCAGAAAATGATAGCAATAAGCACATATGAGGAGGCCTCCCGTAGACTGCGATACGCTACCATGATCGAGAACGCTTTCAGGTGACGAAGATCATTGGCGCACAGTGTGAAACTCAACAAACAACACGTCCAGTCTACGCTCAGTCGATATAACTAGGGCCAATGGACCTTTTGGGTTTACTCAAGCGAACTCAGTGGGTCAGTTTATGGGTTTGTCTAGGTGAATTTGGAACGACACGTGCTCATTTTAACTCTTTGTGCGACTGTCTGTCTGTTTGGGAGATGAAAAGTACAGATCTAATAAAGTCAGACGGTTACCTTTTTTGTTAGTAACTCATGCTGCTAGTGTGTCATCCTACTCCGTATCTGGGATTCGATTCCCATTCACAGCCGCCTATCGGAACTGAAGGTGAACATGCGATCTTGCGAGACTGAGCTGGACCGCAAACACTGCGAAGTGCTTTTGCTCCAGGCGGAATTGGATAGCTTACGCGCGTCCTTGGGCCAAGTGGAAACCCAACAACCCCGACCGGACGAGGCACAGATAGCTATCCACGATTTGTCGGCGAATATTCACAGTTCGTGTCAGGTAGGTCGGTGTGTACTTGCATCCGTTTAACTGATTATTGGGCGTTTTCGTGGTAGTTGCCATCGAATTACATCGCCTCGTTAAGGATTCTCATCGTCAATTTATGACGCGTTTCTACTGGATCAATTGGTCTATTGCTCTGGGAGTGAATTTTGTTTTGTGCTTTTCAACAATTTTCTGCACTGTCTATCTACTGCGTTTTTTATATTCATCCCCGATTTGATAGCCTAATTTCCTTATGCCATTCGTGAAGCAGGTACTGTGGCATGCGGCACGGCGGTACATGGAACGATCAAACATTGGATTCCGGAGAAATCTCTGGAGTTACTAGAAGCCAGGCGGAACATCCCTCCTGGCATTTTATATAACAAGTGCAGAAGAGATGTCCGTAGGAAACTAAAACGTAGCCTAAATGCTGATCGTGAGGCTTGGTTATTGGGAACCGTTGAGAAGATGGAGGCTGCTTTAGCTTCGGGAAACACTGGCAAACTGTTTAAGCTTATCCGTGCCACTGGTCCCAGGCGACCGTCTGTCAGTGAAGCTATCAGCGAGATAGATGGCACATTCATCTATAATAAGTCCAGAAGGTTAGAGCGGTGGGCGGAACACTTTGAGGGTCAATTTAACTGGCCTCCTGCTTCTACCGCATTGCCGCCACAAACTTGTGATGTAGTGCCATGGTCGGTAGACTTGGAACCACTGAGACTGAGGTCCGCAATTGCATTGCGGTTCTCAAGCGTAATAAGGCTGCTGGTCCAGATAACCTTGTGCCAGCACTATTCAAAGAAGGGGGAGAGGCGTT
>QNGE01002782.1:23472-88890 GCA_008508345.1 Paragonimus westermani | reverse complement strand
GTTCGTGTTCGTCTCCCGGGCTGGGGTCCTCCTCGCGACTCACAGAGTCGGTGGTTGGAGACACTAGGTGAGATGGCGGCTAATCGAGCTCAGTGGCGTGAATGTTGTTGTTTGGCCGAGTTTTCTGTGAAGTGAGTGCATTTAATGACGCGGGGCAGTGAATGGTGTTAGGGAGCTGTCTCGCTGATGACGCCTCACTCTCACTTGCAGCTCGGTTGTGTTGTTTGCAAGGTGTAAGCTGAATGTTTGAATCTGGACGTAGTCATTTTCAGTAGTTAAGTCCCTTCCCGTCCCCTTCTTTTTCCTTCTCTCTTCCTATATAGGGTTTGTTTTTTCTTCATGGTTGTTTGGCAGTTAAGCATTAGTGTGAACCACTGATGTATTGCTGTCTATGATGATGATGATTATGATGAAGTGATGCAATTGTGAGCTGATATATAAAAATCCGTCAACGGTGTCATGGTCCATCTTCACCCTATCTGCCAGTTGAGATCATAGTCGTACGCCTGTGCATAAGTTTGACCGTGCGTTTACTGTGTTCTTTAACCAATCTAAATACTTATTTGTTTAAATTGTTCATCAAATCGGAAGTGCAAATTGATCGGGATTTTTCCCGAGTGATAGATTTGCTATCAGGTGAACAGTTTCCTTTTTGGGAATGTTGTGATCACAATTTCTGTTTGTTGGGAATAGTGTTGTTTTTGGCTGGGGTTGATGGCTTAGGTATTCGGTTGATGCCAAACTTGATATCATCAAACGAAGTGACATCATCAATACTTGTGTGTTTGAGCATATACAGTTTAGTGCTCGAAGAGGATCAGAGGGGCACTTGCAGCTCGCTGTAGTTGAACAGGTTTGGACCGCGGTTTTCGCACTGACTTTCGCTTAGGTTTGGATAGTCCTTAAGCCTTCATATGACCCGGTGGTCATATGGCGGTGGTCAATTGGATTGAACCATTATTTTTTAATGAGGTTAATTATCAAAGTCGTTTTTTTCAAACCTGGAATGGTTAATTTAACCACTTCGGCTTTTGTAACCTGACAACTTCCGATTCGCATGCAGTCCAACGGTTCTGGCGACCACACTTTTGCCGAATAAAAAGTATCAGGGGATTTGACTCACCGGGACCCCAAATAAATTCGTCCTGGACTTCTGGATGCACTTCTAATCTTTGGTGCTGATGTGCAACCTGTATCGTTTCAGGGCTTCACAATGTAGTCGTTACATACGAAAGTTATCGAGTTTTCTCGTGATTAATGAACCAGCCGTAGGTTAAGCGGCACCACAACGTTTTTGTATAATTGTTGACTTGTTGTTGAATCGTCTCAAAATGTTCCATAATTACATAGCCTACGCTGAGGTACGGCGCGTTCGATGCAGATCTGGCGACCACGTTTTTATCTCGGTTTGTTCTTCTGTCGTGTTAGAAACAAATGAAGACAAACATTTGCCTCTTCAGATACAACTGCGTGCTGCAAGTAGATCAGTAACACCCAAATTAAAAACAGTGACCGTGTAACTGTCGTCTTACTAGGTGCGAAGGGGCCTTTCGTTTCTGAGACACGGTCACACGAGAATGTGACAGCTCTTATTGAAAGCAACGCTTGATGTGTTGCTGTCTTCCTCCTGCAGCGTTATTACACTTCGATTGCTGTATACTGCACCCATCGACTTGTTTCAATTAATTGCCTGGTCTTGGAACTCTTTCTGAAAAGTTAGACACAAATGGCGGACGATGGACTCCTGTTAATCGCTATGCCCCGCGAATGATAAGAATGGAACGTGCACTTAAGACCTCACAAGAACTGTGCTGTTCTCGAAAAATGATTCCGCGCGTACGTCGAGAAGTGTGACTGTGAAGTTGGCATGGGCTCGAGGAATCATATTCTAATCGCTTGTTGTTTGTCAGTTTCTTGGAACGGTCCGCATTCAACTCTTTTGGGTTGTGTCTACCTCAGCTCCAACACATCCAAAAATTCGAGATTGTTAGCTCTTACATCACAAGACACTCGCCACCATACAACACACTGGGTCATATATGGAGGCTGGATATTATGGTGCTAGTCAAGTGTACTACGTTGACCAGGTCTCGAATCCACCACTGTGTGATTGTTGGCCAGGCGTCGACACCGCTGTGCTACGACGAATTCATGCTGCTAGTACCGATTAGATGACTCATTTGTGGTGTGTCGTTTATTTATCAAACTTGGAGTTGTTGATGTGTGGGAGCCTGACACTGGTGTACACTTGTTTATGGTTTGATTCACGTGCTACAATGGAGTTGACCCACAAGGACTCAGTTTTCTGGGTATTCTAAATTTCGTTCATGAATTGTGGGTTATATCCGTTTTCGTCTTACCAACTTCCCTGGCGGGCAATAACTTTTGTTGTATTTCTAACTGTCTTCCGCTAAACTTCAGTACTTTTTCTTGTTCTGGTGGCTAAAAATGTCAAGTTTCTAACGTTTATGTCGGCAGCTGTTTGCCATCCTGCGATGCAGTGATTCACCAGGTACTTCAGTGTACTCAAAGATAAACAAAATCAGTCCTACCAACCGAAGCTTTTACCCACAATCGTGCACCTGATAGCGAAGGGTCATTACCACAAAATATGTTCATCTTGTGCTTGCTTTGTGTGTGCGCGTTCTACTTTCATCTGTTTTTCATGCAAACATCTTTCTGGCGAATGAACTCTCACAATCAGTGCGGGCGTGCACACGTTTCAGGGATGACTCGTTACTCGTTTTCTGATCATACTTCCCTTTACATATCTGTTTGTTTGTTTTCAGCGACGCATCCAGGATGTTTCGACCTTGGTGCGTGCTTTGATCAAACAGATCACCGATGCTGGTTTATCCCCGTGCACCGACTCTCTGCCTGAGTGGCCATATAGTGGCAACATAGTGCCCGTCGTCAGTCCATCTTTGAGGAAACCGCTCTCTGAAATTTCAGTTTCGTCCAATCCGATTGTGACCCAATCTGCTCAAACAGACAAGGGTACTGATTCGGACTCGTCGAATCTGTCCGTTGGCGACCACAATGCAGATGGCACCACTGCGAGCGTTTATTGGCTATCGGAGCGACTGAACGCAGCACGTCGACTCATTTTGGAACTGGGCAATCAGAAATTGAAGCAGGATGCACTTATTGCTCAACTGCAAGCATCACGTCAGGTACCTACCGATTTACCTATGGTAGTTGTTGATAACCCTGGTTTAGCTCAGTCTTGTGGGCAATGTAAGTCAAGTGAAAAACCTCAGCGAATGTTTACTTAGATTTGGGTCGAGCTTTGTCTGTGATCGCCAACCTGTTGTCGTTTTGTATCAGCGGTTGTATCAAATGAAAATGGCCTTGATATCACTCCAGTTACGGTAAGTAACTCAGCAGTTTATCTTCTCTACAAGCTACGAAGCTGTCTGTCTGGCAAATTATCCAACGCTGCGACGTACGAGTTCTCCTGACTTATCATGTGATTTTTGTGTAGTCGCGGTCGCTACTCCCTACTTAGCTGAGCAAGGTCCGAAGACGCTGCTTTCAATTTTTATTACTACGCAACCATCCACATTGCTTATTGTTAATGTTCTCGTTAATGGTATTGTATCGCATTCATTGGCGGGTACGTATCCGTTTGATTATTGGCTGAAAAATTTCGCCATTCTGTTGTCATCTCATCCCATGTTTTTAATGGGTCGTTTAGTGATTTGTAAGTATAAACGGCTGGCCGATTCATATTGTTCGCGCGAACGGTTCACAGCTGAAAATACTTGTGCATACCTTCCGGTTGACACAATCTTGGTAATGCAGTTATGAATGAATGTCTGTAATTTTGTGACTGCTTGGCCTAATTCAAGCATTTTTTTACTAAGACAATAAACCACGACTGTCATCATTTCTGGGTTTATTCACCACCACTTATTGGTCGGCCGCAGGGATCATTCGGGTGACTTACCATTTTTTTTACCAATCCTGCTGGCCCGTTAAGGTCTCTCCTGCTTCGAAGAAAAGGCCTTCTTAATAGAGATCATTAGTACGTTAGAGTTGGCATTTGCGGATGTTTGGAAGTTCTCCCAATTATTGCCTCTCAGTGTTTTTTTTCTTGGGGTTTACTGCCGTCGACAACAGCCTTGAGTCAGTTTTGTGTGTTATATTTTGTTTTCACGTTGTGAACTTTTCGTAGTACAAACACGATAGGCATAAGGTCGAGTATGAGTGTAGTTCCCGACGAAAAGTTTCCTTGTACACTGTCATCAGCGTGACGCGTTTGTCTCCGTTTGTTCCCAGGACGAGTTGAATATTGTAAAAAAGAATTGTCACGCCACCGAAGAACAACTTGAGGTTGGTTTTGAGTGCTGTTTTCGTTTATTGCTTTCGTTTCAATAGAAACAGGAAAAGTTGGCGGATTTGGAGTTAGGAAAACACGAAACAGAACTCAAGGTATACTCCGCGTTTGTTTTGTTTCAAATTCTATTTTCAGTCGTTTTGTTTAACTACCGAATTATTCATAATTTGGCTTTCGGTGAAGGGACACATTTGTTTATCGTCTTCTCTGTCACTCCATAGCAAACAGCAGTATGCCTCAGTATAGGATGAGGACTGAAACTGCACTTCAGGTGTTTTCGGTCATCCGCGTAATCTGACGTTAGTTTGCTTAGTTCTGCCATTTCCGGTGTTCCCTTACCGAAACCAGAAGTGTCTGAAGCTTAAAATGTGTGAAAGTATTGGAACCATATGTCCCGACCTTCTATTTTTGGCCGCTTTCAAAATTGGTGGTGGGAGTTTGTTGTCTGGACACCTTTCCATTGCAAATAACAGCCTGAGGGAGGTGCCTCATCGTTGGCGTTCATAAACTGTCTTCCATCGTCAAAAGATGTGTCAGAACATCATGTAATTCTCGTAATACGGCTGTATTTGAAACAGAGATGATCGAATACTGGAAGCGCAGACCTTTTCTACCTGATCGCTGTTACATATTTCATTTCTTGACTTCTTCACGGATACGGGAGTGTTCACACTGTTCTATTCAGCTCGCCACATGACGTTTTCAGACGTAGGAGCGGTTTTTGAGTCGGTTAGTCGATGTACTATCTTGTGTTGTCTCTGTTTCATTTCCGTTTAAGTACGTTAATCTCCAGAAATCCATAAATGCTTATTGTGATTGCTCACCGCGAATTTTTGGACGACAATCTCCCTCCTTCATTTCTAACGGCCTTCGGCAGTGTCTGACATCTCACATCTTGTACGGCTATGTGATACATCCTTTTCTCTGTGTTCCGTGTAGGAGGTTCCACGAAGTAACAAACTGTCGGATGTTGAATATTTGGATGACGTTGCCTTATCGTCATGTTATTCCCATCATGGTGAATTAGTTGAATGGTATGACTGGTCTCTGTGATATGCATTTTACGCACTCGGATTACCGAGTGTTGATAGAAGATTGGACTAACTATAATCCCATCTTTTTTTCATCACGCGCAGGTCGCTTGAGATTGTCAGTCATCCCCATCCAGCTGGGCGATGTCATCTCATCAGCTTGTATTATTTCTGACGCGGTGCCTACCAGACTGACAAGGACATGTGACACATTCGCCAGTCATTGTCATTTGCGGCGTTACTTGCATCCAGTTGTCGACTAATTGGGGAGGGTTTTAGTACGTGTACAGGCCGAGCCTGGTTCCGTGGATCGGAGAATTGGCTCGTTCTTGCGGAAGATGCATCTAGATTCTCGGTATTCGACCACTGTTCTCTCCACCAGTTAGATTGCAACAAGTACTGCTTTTGTGAACAACACAACAGGCCATCTCGTGCCTCTGAGACGTCTGCAGTTTTACGACCAATGACCGAGGTAATGAGAATGTACAGTCTGTGCTATCTGGGTCTTCTGCTTTGCGCACCGGCAGAGTGTCCACCGTACTACGAATGGTTAAATCTCACTTCAGGGTGGCTAAGCGGTGACCTAGTCACGGATCAGAATGGCCATATCCACTTTGGTGAGCAAATCTGGGGACGTGCCGCCTTCCTGATTAAAGAATACACGACTGTTCACATTGCAGACTGAAAATGCTCTTGGAAATGGCGACTTGTCACTATCACTAGCATGTCTTTACCCGGGAGATTATTGTTACCTCTTCATGATATCTGCTTATTTTCTTGTCATTCATTTGCACATATTGGCCATTCTGATATTTCATGTTAGATTCGACAATAGCCTGAACCACAGTGCCGCAGCGCCAAAGCTGAAAATATGTGCACGTATAGTGGGATTCCTCCGCACGTCGCCGTTGATAGTGGGCGGTTCGTAGAGGTGATTAACATGTCATGCAACGCTTTTTGTCTTAAATCCGTTCCCTCGTTATCTTCACCGTTGTTGTCTATACATTGTCAGCCTGGGGGGTGTATCTAGAGCAACAAACGCCTGACGGTATGAATGCTGTGTACATAGGACCGCAAAGTTAATTATGTTATCATCGGAGCATGGTTGAGTCACTGTATGTATGTATGACCATTTCTGCTAGCTTGGCGTGGTGGTCAGGCTTGCGTGCTGTTTTGATCCGGAGGGCTATGCTGACTGTGACTACGGTCCTTGCGGGTTCAACCTTGTCAGATTGGCCGATGGGGAGTAGCCAGACAAAAAGCAGATGCGTGAGTGTCTGTGGACTTCTATCCATTCTTTTCTTCGGCTTCGTTGGTGCTTTGTATGATGACTGGTCTGCCTGGCTTTTCATAGTTGAGCGAGAAATTTGCTTTTCATCCCCATCTTCTTTAGGTTACACTAACATACAATCCTATACTGCAACGCTTCTTGTATTACACTTCGAAAATCTTTCTTCTCAGTGTAGATCTCGTCATTGCAGCCTCTCTCTGTTTAGTTTCCTTATTAGCCAATCAAGTGGCTAACCAGCATTGGCCGGCTGGACAGAAAAGCCCACTGGCACACCTCCCAGTCTTATTCCTTCGGGTTTACACTGGATATGTGGTGTGTTGGTGGAACTGCAATTGGTGCAGCGCAAGCCAATTGCAGTGATGGATAAGCGCAGGCGTCCTCTGGCTTCGGTCACTGTGACAGGCTAATCCGAATCGGATGCCGCCAACCATGTATGTATACAGGGTAGTGTTGTTGCAATACTCCCGAGAGACACTCCGAATAACATATTTAATGTCCACCAGTCATTTTATTGACAGGCTTGACAGACCACTTATCTTAGGTTGTTGACCACTGTTGATGACTCGTTCGTATTTCAACCAGCGAGCCACATACAGTGCTTCGCCTCTGTTATTATTGATCCTGGCTCAAGATGATGGATTGGAAAGTGTACGCAACTGGGAGAATATTGACGAAAAAATGAGCAAGCCTCATGAAAAGGGAGGGTCACTGGTCTCTTGAGTACGGACTCCTCAGCGATTTTGATAAGTCGTTGTTTTCAGTAACGTTTTCAATCTGTGACAGATTGTCGCGGAATCTTTAATCCCGAGGGGGTACCTGGTGTTTGTTGTGTTATTGTTTGACTGTGTAGCCGCAAAGCGAAACATTTTGCAGTTTCCTTCGTACTTGTTTTTCCAATAGTGTGTTGTCTGAAGCATTATCAGCTTCACGATACACATTTTGGTCAAATAATCAACTTTATTCCAAAGTGTGGGAAATCCTACGCCTGTCTGCTTTGTTTGAGGGCGTCATGGTTTTGGGACGACAAACATGCTGTGTGTTTGAGACGTCGTAATGAACTAATTAAACGCTGACGAGTTATTGTGTTTCTCATTTGAACATCATACGTGAATCGGGCTGATTAGCGAATACGCCGATGGTAAAAGAGAAGCAAAATGTCTGCTCACGTTCTTACTGTAAGAGTAATCGCACACGGGTATAACACGTACATATCCTTCCTTTTAATGATTACCGGGAGACTTTCTGAAGCCAACGAGGCCAAGTAAAACGATGCCATTCGTACACTCTATGTAAGTTAGTGTATCATCGGAAAGACACTCATAATTAAGACCAACAGGACCACCAAGCAGACCTTCCAGAATATCACGGATAACAAGTGGCCAGAAATGCGTAGTGGAATGTTCTTAGGGAATGCCATACGAATGACCAGAAAGTTGAGAAATCTAGTTTCCGGCCTACACTGCCTGTGGCACACAAGGTCACATGGTTTGGTTAATGATAAACTGAACACGTACCAAAGTGAACTGTTAACTCATTTTCTTTTTTTTTGGTTGTTGAGCTTCATTCTTTCAGGCCAAAGTCGACCAATCGTCTGTGGGTGGTCAACGAACTGGCATGCATCTGTCACGTTTCCAGATTTGTTCTCACTGACCACTGTACATTGAGGCCAAGTATTCGCATTGACCCATTTTCGCTGACGTGCAGAGGACGTTTCGGGAACTATAGCAAATTTGTCGGTGCCAGCTGGTCGTACAAAAGCCTCAAGCATAGCAGTGCCGTTTGGTATCACGCATTGTCACATCACTGGCGCCGTCCACCATCGCTAGGATCAGGTGCAGATGTCTGCGTTATCCACAGTGCCACCAATCACTCGACCTTTATTGATGTTTCCATCCCATAGCCATATGGCGATGCACTGACTGGCTGGCCCAAATAAATGGCCACCTGGAGACCAGGGCCGAACTGGTCACGGAAGCGGATCAAGCTTACGAGCATGTCGATCGTCTGCAGTGTGGACAAGCGAAGTTCCGTGAACAGTACAGCAGCATGGTTTCTCAATCTTCACATCAGGCTAACCTCCTAACCCACCATAAAAGTCGTGTGTATCAGTTGGGCGAATGGGGGACTGACAGTTTGCGATTGCTTTGCTTCACGATTTGAAGTCACATCAAACATATTTGTAGCTCTTCGTTTATGGTTCCAGGAAGTTAGTGAAAAGAAATGCACTGTTGAACGTCTGCGTCTGGTCCTATCACTTGTGAACGATCAGTCTCATATTTTAACTGAATGTTCATAGAACCAACACCTCGACTTCGAGTACCATCTGATCACTGTCACAACCGTTTTTGTTTTCACTGTTGTGTGTGTGCTTGATTTTTGAAGTTAACGCCGTGTTCACGTTTTCAGCCTATGTGTGTCTCCACTTATGTTCTATTCGGATTCTTTGACGATTTAATCTCTGTGATTCGATCTTGACGTATCGTTCTGCGTTTGACCCTTACTAAACAGCCTGAATCTGCAGAACGTCTACCCGATCATGCGAACTCCACGTTGCCATTGATGGCTGACAAGCCGGCGGATACTGAGGCGCTACAACGCGATCTGGCGCTGGTTCGAGAACAACTTAACAAGCAGGTGAGCATATCTCCTTATCGCCTCACAATACTCACTACACGTTGAGCTGTTTAGAAGTTTGCTTTGTTAACTAAGGTTTTACTGTTGCGCCAGCCAGTAGTATTCCTTCTGTTTTAACTAGCTCACGCGATGTGGCTACTTCAGTTAAGCATCAATTAGAACCACTGATATAGTGCCTGCCTATGGTGATGATGACCTCATGAGCTGATTCTCTGTACTTTTCTGCTGTATTTCCATTTTTGGGGCACTATTCTCCCATATCCCAACAATGACTTACGTTCTCAGTCTCCTCCACCGGAGTCCGCCAACACTCGGTGTATTCATTGACCCATCAAGACAATAGACTACACATACATCCAGAGCGAAGCACGCACGCCGTCGCATTTGTTGATGGAAAAGGCATACCCATATTCTGTTTCACTCACGCGTTCATGTATGCTTCATAGACCGGACATCACTGAATTGTTATAATCACGCCGACACGTGATGTAGTGCCTCAGTATACTGTTAGCTTAAATTTCATCATCATAGACAGCTGTACATCAGTGGTTCTCAATGATACTTAACTGTCACACAACCATGAGGCAAGAAAGCAAACCCTATGCAGAAAAGAAGCGGGGAGGAGAAGAGAACTAACTGTTAAAACATCAAAGTGCCTACTCGTTGTAACCAAACAACCGAGCTACAAGTGGTAGTAAAACGTCATCAACAAGACAGCTTTCTGACGGCTTTTACTGCTCACTGTCGTTAATTGCTCCTAGTTCGCGGACAACTCGACCAAACAACCACAACATTCACGGCACTGAGTTCGAGTAGTCGCTAGCTTACCTAACGTTTTCAGCCACCGGCTCCGGGAGTCGCGAGACCCCCAGCCTGAGAGATGAACCCCACCTACAATGATCAGCCCCTTGATGAACGACTTCACGTCTCTACGTCAGGTTATCATCTGTCCATCTTACACCTTATGCCAGTCGACTGTGTAATCAGCAGATTGATCGATGTGACAGACAACCAGCTGGCATCCTTAAAACGCAACCTAATCACTTAAGTCTATGCGAATGCAAGGTTCGAACTTATTTGAGCTCATTTGGAGATCACTACCAAATGCCCGCCTCCTGAACTCCCCGTTGCTTACTCGACGTAAACCTTCGAATGCATACATCGGTTGTCAAGTAATCGAAGACGGTTCTCCTCCTCTACTTTGAATGGCCAAGTTTCGCTGTCGTAAAGCAATGAAATCCTCATTGTCGTCTGATGATTTCGCCCTTAGAGCTCAGAGAGATACCTCTGTCTCCACAGGTGTCTCAGATTAGCGGACATTGCTCTAGCTTTAGAGATACGCGCTTCTAATTCACTCCGTACACTTCCGCCGCAGCTGATACAGCTTCCCAAGTACATCAATCAATGAACAACTTCTATTACCCCATTATCCAACATCACATCTGCGTAATCAGCAGTCTTGCAGAAGCACTTTACACTTTGGGACTGCAGAGTGCGTTCCAGATAATTCAACAGAACTCGAAATAACTTCTAACATTGTTCGTGCTGCACGAAAGTTGCCTGATGGCAACACCTTGCCATCATAATCAGGATCAGTCATTCTTTTTTTACCAGACTGGAAATCTACACTGGCGTCTTGGTGGTGTCACAAACAGTCCACCATCTTTTGATCCGTGGTAGGAACGTTTGCCGCTGCTGTGCTGATACGGTTAGACAAACTCTAACTCGAGCTGAAATATGGGAATAAAGCGCCGACAGTATGTTCACATACTTGAGTACAGCTCTCGTCTTCTTCATCATTATCATCATAACAGCCATGGGCCTGACCAAAAGGTACTGTGGCTCGGGCCGCCGCTCACCTCAACAGTGACGTGGAATATCCTAGAAGGAAACGTTATTAAGGTGGTCGACAAATACTATAAGGAAACTAGGTGGAAGAACTAGAAATGCTATGGATACAGGTACGCCATTGACTGCGACACACCGCCATCTCGGATAGCGTCTCTAACCAGCGGTTTGAGTGATCACGAGGACCTCATCCAGACAGGCGATACCTACCCACTTTGCTCAGTGGAGCAGTCAAGATCTTTGTATTTCCTGACAACGCTGTTGCTTGACTACGACGCGGTTTTGCCCAACTTTTGGTGGCCTCAGTAGAGAATGCCCGGTACGGTAAACGCTTAGCTGGCATACGGAGCACATGACCCAACCATCGCAAGTTGTGCAACGTAATTAGTTGACCAATTGATCGCCCATCCAGAGCGTTCTGGAATACGCGCCGGCGAATTGCCTCATTGCTCACGCGATCAGTCCACTTAATGTGGGCCAATTGGCGGAGACAGCAAGCCTGTTGATATCTCCCTTGTGAACTGGCCACGTTTCCGAACCATACAACAAAATAGAAGGCACACAGGCGTTATATACCCTCCCTTTCAGCGACAACCAAACGTCTTTTCGACGTCACAGGTGACACAGTTTGGCAAAGGCGACTCGTACCTTTGCTATCCTCGCTTTTATCTCATCAGCAATATTGCAGGCTGACGAGATAGTGCTACCCGAGTATGTGAAACTGTCCATAGTCTCAAGCGGATTACCTGCAATAAAGAGAGTAAGGGTGGAAATGTCCCAGTCTTGAAGCAGCACTTTGCACTTTGAAGGTGCGAAGTGCATTCCATACAGACCAGCCCGGTCACTCACCTTGTTCAGCATGGTCTGCATGTCTTCGGCAAAAGGGCTAAGTAAGACAATGTCGTCCGCGTACTCCAGGTCGGTCAATATAGCATCAGGAAGAAGCTCAACACCAAGCCCACTGGATCCACGAAGCGTCCACTCCAGAATGTCATCCATGACAAAATTGAACAGGAAGGGGTAAATCGGACACCCTGACGAGCAACACTAGAAGTGATAAACGTCCGAGACAGTTGTCCATAAGCTCTCACTCTGCTTGCAGAATGAGCGTACAGTGATCTCAATAGATTCACGTATTGCTCTGGTACTCCCTTGCGAAGGAGACAGTTCCAGAAAACGTTACGAGCAACTGAATCGAAAGCAGCCCTCAGGTCCAAAAAGACCACGACCGTCGGCTGCCTATATGAATGCCGATGTTCCAAGATCCGTCGTAAGGTAAAAATGCGATCAACGTACCCCGACCGGATCTGAGTCCTATTTGTTCTTCGCGTATCTGATTTTCTCTGAGCTTGGTGAGCCGACGTAAAATGAGGCCAGTGAGTAACATGGATGCAACAGACACCAAACTGATGCCTCTGTGGTTGTCACGCAGACTTCGGGCCCACTTTTAGAATACGGGAATGACTGTTGGTGGGCACCAATCATGAGGTACCTCTTCAGTCTCCCAGCTCGTCTGGAGAGGTTTTGTCAGTTCTGATAGCAACCTCACTCCACCATCCTTGAAAAGAGAAGGAGAGAGGAGGTCTGGTCCAGGAGCCTTATTACGCTTCATTAACTTGAGCTCCAGGAACACTTCTGCTTCCGACGGAGGGCCGTCTGGAATGCGGTAGCTGACCAACCGAGTCCCGTCGTCCACATGATCTGGTTGAGGCCAACTGAACTGCTCTTCAAAATGTTCAGCCCACCTGTCAAGTCGGCGCGACTGGCTGGTGACAAGTGAACCATCTTTTTCACATATGGTCTCACTTACACCGACTTGACAGTCAGTACAACCACGGATCAGGGAGAGAAGCCTTCTGCTATTCCAGGATAAAAAAGCTTTTTCCATCTCTTTCGATTGTTGGACCAAGTAGTGCTCACGGTCTTTGCGCAAGCTTTTAGTCAGTTTGCGTTTAAGTTCTCGACGGTCGTCGTCGTATTCAGAATCAGGTGGGATAAAGCGACGCTTGTTCATGGGATTTGTCGACGTGACGGGAATCCAGTTCTGTCGAAACTGAACAGCTCCTTCGGAGCGTGCCTGTTCACAGCACGCTTTCGTAGCTTCGGCGATTTGTTCCCAGTGTTCGTTAGGATCGTTCGTCTGACTCGAACTGGGCAACTTCTTTGCCAACGCTTTTTGGCAAGCGTTCTTTACATCCTCATCGCTCGATTGTCAGTTAAACACCTTGCATTCACGAACGATGATGATGACATCCAGTTAGAACTTCTTCGTTTCAGTGTGCACAATACGAACAGTGACAACCAAGGTGATGTATTTCTCAGCTATTTTCCCGCGGAGCCATTATGGTTTCAGTCAATTCACGCCAGACTTTCTGCGTAACTACGGGTGTTTTCATTAGTGTCGTTCAGTCTCATCGTCTGCCAAACATAGCTGGGTTGCTTGATCATTAGCTCGGTATTCATCATGATCATAACCGTCGACAGAAATTCGCAAGTACTTGGCATTGCTATTTAATTGTCACGCAACCATAGTAAGAATAACAACTTTTGATGATTACAACCGAATGTTTGCCATTGCTCTGTGATAGCAGTCCGAACTTGATTTATATATATGTTCTTTATTGCTAAATGAATTGGTGTTTAAGTTAATTCATCATGACAGACTGTGATTGTGCCTGCTGTGTTATGTAAATTTAGCATTCTGTCCAGTGGCGGGCACCGGTAGCATATGTTCACCCTACGGCGAAGTTATACAGCCATCCTGTCTTTCGGCAGACTTCCCTGTTGATAACTTGACAGTCGTTGTTTTTAGCAGACGTAAAGTACTGTTAGAAAGCCGTTAGCCGAAGATTTTTCGAGCAGTCACTGAAGTAAACCGATTGTGCACAAAGCATGCGGCCACCTTCAGTTGCTGTGATATCCTCACACTGATTCACCGGCCAAAGGCTGGACGATCACCTAGACATTAATTACTCCCTGAACAGGACACGTGATTACTCAGCGTTGTGTTCTTTCATCTCCTCAGCGACATGGACGCGGATTATTTACCATGACTGATTTTTCGTCTTTCCTTTGTCTTTTATTTTCGTGTTGCAGTGGGGGGGGGCTGACCGATTTTACGAGTCTTTAATGGTGATCTAGGTGTTCAGCATCCCACGAGGCATTGCCAGAGGACGACACAACTCCACTAATTCCCATGCGTGCCATTTGGACCGACCATGGAATATTCTGCAGTGGAAGAGGTGGGAACGATGAGCAATCCTATCCGACGAACACTGTGATTAGCTTCCGCCGCAACGAGTGCTGATTCAAAGCTCTCCTCGACACCTAAACTGAATGTCTTCGAAAGAATTATGCGACGGATGCTAAACACCAATATGGTTTAAGTTTGCTGAATCTGCGACTGACCCAGCATCACTTATGTGCTGTAGTGCATTTTTCTTGGACTCATCAATAGCGCTGTTTGCGTTGGTGGTGAAAACTTAATCATCTGAATGGTCCAACAGATCGAACTGTTATTGGAATGAACTTCAGAGTTAGGTGTGCTTCAGTAGATTTAACGGTAGATATTCGCTGGTCCTATGGACACACCCCAAGTCTTCGGAGTGAGTGAAGTGACCATTCTGGATGCTAATCAGAATACAGGGTTTTGTCTTCACAGGCCGCAACACTGTTGCCTCCCGTTTATTCAGATTGGCAAGGGAATCATTTTCCAGTGTGGTAACACTTTATGCATGTATCGCAAGGGCATGGCTGCTCAGTCACATCCATTGGAATGTTAGCATCTCCCCTGTTTCTAGGTCAGTTGGTGCACATTCTTGTGGCGTGTTCTAGACATGACAAGTACGAAATTAAGTGCTAGTCAGGTGGTTTACATCCAGACCACTGCCCACGCGGCTCGAAGACTGCCACATTGGCCAACTGATGACTCACATTCAGTTCTAGAGGCACTAGACTGTGGTCGAACTTTTTCCAGTCAACCGCGATTCAGCGAATGTTGCTGTATTTTCAAGCTAAGCTTCTATAGTGTTTGTGCTAACGATTACTGTGTTGTGTTAGGGCCTGTTGCCACTTCTGAGTCATCACGCGACGCTCAGATAACGTATCTGTGGTGTGTGGGCAGAGTTTCGGAATATCAGTGGCTGCGTTAATCCTATCTTCAGGGATATGTAAAGTGTTTGAGTCAACTGATTTATCTAATTAACTTCACTCTACATTGATGCCCGTAATTAGTTTAGTGTCAAACATTTCATTCACTGGCAGTTGCGATTGTGGCACATAACCAGAACACCTGGGTTCTAAATTACTGATCTGATTTCCTCAATTTTTATCCGTAGATCGATGATTATGCGCGTTTGAAGAAGGCTTACGACATACTAGCTACTACCACGCAATTAGGCTCACTGGTCTCGGCTGACAACGAGGATGCGATCACCTCGATCAGTGTCAGCAAATCGTCCGCTCACGTGTCTGTTGATTCTTCCTCCGTTGTGGGTTCTATGACTGCAGATCTACCCACGGTTAGTACGCCACCGCGTCTGTCCTGTTCGTTGAACTATGAAGATGTGACTAATCTTGATGAGTTGGTGGGTAAGTACCTGTTTTAATCGTGAACTCTTGTTCTAGTAGCCTTATATGCCCCATTGAATTTGTAGCTCTCTGCACAGTGTTTCTGCTTGTCAGTGACCGCTCTTTGCACATCGCGAAGACTGTTGGTATAATTCTCATTGTCAGTATAGACTCTTGTTTATCCTGATTTGTCCAGCTCACCGATTGTGTGCAATCCTCATAAACCCTTGATTTGACCCTGATTCCATATGAAATGGTACTACCTGTAAAGGCTGATAGACGGCTCTAGCGCTAAGGGAACAACGAAGATTGGTATGTTTTGCTAATTGTGATTGTGAATCATATCACCAAACGTCTCCGCGAGACGCTGTTATCGATTTCGGGATTCCATTCGTGATGCAGTACGGTAAAAACCAGTGCGGTCAACTTTTCTGTACTGTAACTTTTAAACTTGAACTGCAAATACACTTCTCGTTTATCCGCTCATCCATCAACTAATTTGTGTGCTCCCTTTCTTTCTAGTTGCTAACAAGCTAATCGAATCTGCTCGGAACGTGTCCAGTCCAGAACTGTCGTACACCACATTGGACGTGGTGGAGGAAGCTGCACCATCGCCCCGTGACCCTGGTACAATTGTGCCTGTTCTCCAATCGGGTGATAAACCATGCGGTGTAAGTTTATGCTTCTCAGTTTCCATGGTAGCGAACTTGATTTTGTTCAAATTCCAACCGTACCAAATAAGAACCTCCTTAGACGACGGTACTATGTTGAACGTAATTGTACTTAAGTGCTTCTCAGTGCCACTTCCAGCGGTATGGGTGTGTTCGTTAGACGATTGTCATTGTATTGTCCGTGGTTTAATGTACAGAGAATGTTCCCTTGAGAGAACCGACATTCACTCTCATCTATCGTAACGTTTGTACCAGCGACCAGACCAATCTGATCACCGTTTTCTCTTAGTTGTTTGGCTGTTCTGCTTCGCAGGTTAGCGTTGCGGGGGATTATGGTGGGTGTGGGAGGGCTGTCCTATTCAATTTTGTATTCATTGGTTTCTTGCGCACAGCATTGAGGCACCGCTATGTAGTGTACGCTGTGTCGTTTAGGTGCAAAATTATTCACCTGCCTACATCGACACGTAATCTAGGTAGCTTCCTTCTGATCTAATCAAGAGTTTCCTCAACCAAAGGACTTGTGTCCCTGCTGGTAGCTGTACTGAAAAAAAGCTGTGATCGGCTTTTCCAATATGGGGTAACAATGGTGCCAAAATGCTATCTGCCTGCCGACTGGAAAACAGAGTATGTAGTGCCTCTACTGATCTTTGCACGCCGAGGATATCCGCCAGATGTCTGCTTTAAAACTTTGATGTGTTGGGGGTTCCTTATGTGTGTGCTGACAGTGCCATATATGCATTGTTGAGATTCGGGGACACGTGTTTGAAACGACTAATCCTTTACGCAAAGTAATTCCTGTTCATCGGTGACAGTGGTTCATACACGTTTTATGTGTCTTTCCAACACCTACTTCATCGCGCTTCATTTTTGCCCTCTAGATATGGATGTGTATGAACATCTGGTTTCTCTTTTATGAGGTCTACTCGGCCGGGGTCCACAATGTGCTACCTATAGACCAAAAATGTTAGACGGTTACCAGAGTGATACCGTACTTGTTATCTTGGCTTCCGTTCGTGATCGTCATTATCATTTTCAAATTTGAGCCATATCCGTAGGCGTTTTAACTTGTTCCGTTATTCTTAAAAATGAAAATAAGAACAACACTCTGTTTTTAACGCCATATATTCTACTTTCTTTTTCCCCGTTTCACTCTTCAACTTCTTTTTTCGTGTATTTACCGTGGCACTCATTTGACTCATGCATTTTGTTTTTCATGACAATAGTACTAATACTACTGATCCCTAACTAGATCAACGACGACGTGACCTAATTTGCAATCGCCGACTGAAGTTTCGTTCGTCATGATCATCGCTGTCGTGATTTAGACCAGCACACGTGGGCTACATAACATGAACACGATAAACAGTCAACCACATTTCGAGCATGCGTAGTATATAACCATGGAATCGTTCCTTGTGACATTTTCAGTTACATTCATTTTTTGCTGTTGTGCATCGGTTTGTGATTTGTTTCGTGATGTGACTGTGCCAGCTATTGCGCTGCGTGTTTCGTCACCTACAAACTCAAGAAGCTTTTGATAGACATCCATTTGTGATTAGACCCAAACTTGAACGCTCGCGTTTCATCCCTGTTCCCCGTTACACAGTTGTCTACCAGCGGCATACTTCACGAACTTGATGTTCAACCCGTGTTAAATCTGTCGTTACCCGATGTGTTGGTCGATCATCGGAACCCACAGACTGCTCACTATAATAGCCCTGTGGCCTACGAAGGCTCCACATCCGGACCAGCATTTGTCGAACCTAAGTCACTGTCCCGATTACGCGATCTGTATAATCTGGTACACGGGCTAAAGCTACAGTTGGATAATGTCCGTTTCACACAGGTCTGTTTGACTACCGTTGTTTTCTGTTAATTTCAAAATTTGTAACAGTTCTCTTCGGAAGTTCGAATAAAACGGTGTGAACACGGAGAACGGTAAATACAAGCATTTTCATTGACTCTTCAGTGCTGATGAGTGAATACGAAATGCTCGCATCTGTCACTTTCCGTGTTCTAACTGTCTTGTTCAAATTTCAAAATTGTCCTTTGTCCAATGATGACGCTATCTGGTACTTCCTTTCTCCCATGTTCTTGTTCCAGCATTCGTTTGTCGAAATGGTCAATCGCAGTTTGTGTACTTCTGGTATGGATGCCTCACTGCTTTTCTCTCCCGGTAAACCGTCTCGCTTGCTATCCGAACCGGGAACACACGAGGACGTAGCTGTTGGTACTTCTTACTTGTTTGTATCTGGAGTTGCTCGCTCAGATAATTCGACCTGGTCCGAGCCCAACGCGGCGCAGCTCTCTCATGCTAGTGCTACCTATGGCGGCGTAGAAACAATTTTGGATAATCTGGAGCTCACTGTGCCCAAATCCACCTACCATGACAAGCCCTCTCAGAAAAAATCGTTTGCATCTGCAACCGGATTAAATAAGACTGTCTCCGAGTTACGCGCCTATCCTGATTCTCCAGCTCCGCGTGCCTCGGCTGTAAGTAAGAAATCTTATTATGAAGGTGCTTTCGATAAAGCAGGACCTCATTCGCCTGTCAGCACTTTCAAAAGTCGGCTTCCGATATCTCGGTTAAAAGCTGACAACGTGACCATGACGAACAGTTTTTCCGAAAACATTGGTAGACTAACAGAAGATATGCTCCCCGCAGCTTCGTACCAGCCTCTGAGCGTCAGTTTCAATTTAGATGAGCGCTCAGATCCATCGCGACTTTTCCCAAAACCCAGTCTTGGCGATGTAACAATGGTCGAATTGCAGAACAAGGATTTATTCGAACGTCTAGCACGAGCTGTGAGTTGTTCATTCTGACTACTCTGTTTGTTTTCATTTTCAAATGTTTCGTTGCTTCCTACCATAAGCTGGTAAGGGGATACAAATTGTCCCTCTGATGAGACGTCTGGCACACCGGGTTTCGTCTGAAGAGACTTGTTGAGGGGGGTATCATGAGGTAAGATAACAGTTAAGCGTGTAGACAATTCACGAAAACCTCTGCCGCTTCGTTCAAGAATGGTGAGCATCGCTTGCCATGTCTTAAATTCAGCGGCTTGCCGCACCCACCCCTCTTCATCATATGGTTGCATGTGGTCGTGAATGACTTGCACACGTACATGTAAACGCATTATAGTTGTCTCTGAGTCATATTTCTGTCTTGGTTTAGTGGACTACTCAGCATATGTTTCACCTACCTGAGAAATGGCGTAGTACCGGACACTGAGGAGAATGCGCTGATGAATGTCTGTGGGTAACGTTATCTGTGTTCGCTCATGCTGTAGAAGCTTCTGAATCAATAGCCTGACTCATAATACAACAGACTATTCGAATGTGTCATGATCCCCAGGTTTTACTGTGACTGTTCAATTAGTTCCGGCATCATTTGGATCACTGCTGATTAGTGTGTATGCGTTCCCTGTTGAGACGGCTAGTTCTCGGTGGATTCACCACAGTGTTAGTGTACGACTGCTCGTACGGGAATCACAGGTTGCCCAGGTATCGTCACCGTCAATTACTACTCGTACACTTATGGATTCGGTCTTCCTTTAGTGTTCTTGCCGCTCTCTAGATCTGCCTTTATGTGAATTTGCGTCATGGCACTGAACATTTCTAATGTAAAAGTTGAAAACTGCTTTTTCCAAAATTGTCTCAATAGCTTCTGTCTAACTTTGGGCAACCCGGCTGCATCTAACGCGTGCTTGGCTTGGTGTGTCGCGTGATCACAACCATTCTGGGGGTGATTTCGACTAGACCTGCTTGTTTCATTGTTCACCGTTGCAGAAAGTCTTCTTGTGCGTACAGTTGCATTGAGTTGGTCATGAACCGAGAGGATATCGCCAAAGCCAACGAATAATCCGCTGTTAGCGATACCAGTGGCGACGTTTTTTTGTTCAGAAGACCCAGAGCTGTATCCACTTCATACATCACATGGGAGAAAAAATCTTGCAGTATGAGATGGAACCCCTCATTACACTTTCAACAAGAGTGTTGTGCTACAAAGTGAAGGCGTTTCTGTAGTATCTGTCGAACATGTACTCCACAAATCAGTATTTCCTGCACAAGCCCATTTCGGAACTGTGTGGCGGTGACTGAGTACACTGTCGTTTCGAGTTGACCGTTTGACTTTTGATTATCCTCCGTACTTCAAAAAGGACACAGCATCGAAACAAGGTTTAGGTGTAGGCTGTGGGCGACGTTGTAAAACACCTGTACGCTCTAGTGGTCGTCTGTTGGAAGACACTGTCCATGAGCTTATCCGGTAGGTGTCATGGTTCGAGCCGCCGCTCACCGTAACAGAACTGGAGTACGTCAAAAAAAATATACCATTAGTAGTTAAAAACAAGGTCAGATAGAAATTTTGTTATGCAAGTACGCCACTGACTGCGGTACGATGTTATCTCGGACAGTTGTTCTCATCATCATTATCATCATGGACAGCAATACATTAGTGGTTCACACCAACGTTTAACTGTCACACAACCATGAAGAAAAAACAAACCCTATATAGGAAGAGAAGGAAAAAAGAAGGGGACGGGAAGGGACCTAACTACTGAAAAAATATATATCCAAACATTCAACATGAAGCTGCGAGTGAGAGTAAAGCGTCCTCAGCAAGACAGCTCCCTAACACCATTCACTGCCCCGCATCATTAAATGCACTCACTTCACAGAAAACTCGGCCAAACAACAACATTCACGCCACTGAGCTCGATTAGCCGCCATCTCACCCAGATTCTCCAACCACCGACTCTGTGAGTTGCGAGGGCCCCATCCCGGGAGACGAACACGACACACAGTGGCCAACCCCTTCGTGAACGAATTCATTTCCCTACGCCAGGTCATTATCTGTCCACCTCGCACCTTGCGCCAGTCGGTCGCAGTGTCAGCGAACAGTGCTCGGTGTGGAAGACGACTAGCTGGCATCCTTAATACATGACCTAACCATCTAAGCCTGTGAAAACGTAGAGATTGGACAAAAGAACTCGTTTGGCAATCACTACCAAACACCCGCTTCCTAACCTCTTCGTTACTTACACGCTGGTGCCACCCGATACGAGCGATTGAACGCAGACATCGGTGGTCAAATACTTGAAGACGGTTCACGTCTTCTACCCTGAGCGGCCAGGTCTCGCTGCCGTAAAGTAATACGGCCCTCACCGTTGTTTTATATAGGCGACCTTTAAGCTACAGAGAAATACTCCTCAGTCGCCAGAGATGCCCCAGATTAGCGAATACAGTTGTTCTAACAAACGATTTCAATGATTACGAGGTTCTCAACTGAGGTGGACACTGTTGACCATTCTCTCAGCGGCAGTCAAAGTTTTCTTATTCAATGACCACATCGTTGCTTCACCCACGGTTTAACCCAAATGTTTGTAGTCTCAGTAAATAGTTTACGGTGCCTATATAACTCGGCTGATATGTTGACTATGTGGCCTCGCCATTGCGAATTGTGCAGTCTGATAGGTTGACCACCTGGTCGTGCATCCCGAGCGTTCCCAAATACGTTCTACAGAATGGCCGCATTGCTCACACAATCAACTTGATTGATGTGGGCTAATTGATGGAGACAGCCATGACCAGTTTTGTTGACACTTTCGTCGTGCACATGTCATATCTTTGAACTATGGAGACAAACAATACACTACTTAACTCTTCATTCAGCGGCAGCCTGTTATTAACGCGGAACGACCGAGTGGATGCAATTGGGCTGGAACGATTCCTACGACGCAGTGATACGGTACGCGCTGTTTTACCCCGAAGAGCCGATTCCCCCTAAAACCGACTACCAAGGAAAAACACTGATCTCCCAAAAAGAGCGTTCATTGTCTCAGCTCGAAGTTCCGAGTGCCGAAGAGCCGAAGTCAAAGTACAAAATGCAGCTCTTGTGTTTTTATAGCTCGTCAAGCGATCGGGTGAAAAAAACAAGCTAACTAGCGTCCAATAAGTGAGTCGGCGCCAGAGGTAAAAAAATGATGATACATCAATAGAATTCGGACTTACAAAAAAAACGATAAATGCTCATTCCAGTTAATGGACAGTTTTTTGGGGGTATGTGACACAGCCTGACGTTATTTCCATTTCACAGAAGAAACAGGTTGATAACGCCAGGGTGTACCTTCACTACTCTCTCTGGTGCCCCATCAGTGGTGTTACATGTACATGAAAAAATTCACGATCTGAAGCGGACTATCGGGACTTGTGAAAGTGTTCTCGGGTATGTGAGTGGATGATGGCACTATAATTGTATATCCAGGTCTCTGAGAAATAACTCACATCAACCTCCAGGCTTTTATGGGTACGCGCAAAAGTAACCTGTTGATCTGTTTGTCAGTGAATGTGGATATTAAGTATGTTTACAACTTGTCTTAGCTTTAGTGTAGGTACAGGCAAGAAAAAGTTGAGAAGAAAAATGGAAAGTGCTCGAGTAATGTCATTGTCAGAAGAACGATTAACTGTAATGTTTCCCGGTCTTTTATACCACAAAGGGTGCCTACTCCGAATTTCTGACCCTATGTAACAACAAGCCTCCGCCTAGAGTCTGATTCTTCTGACAGTGGAGGCCTTGTCTAGCTCGATGGCGCAGTGAACGAAAATCGGATGTCCGGTTCTGGTTGCTGCTGCACGCGGTAGATGCACTCGAAGCCGAATCAGGCTCCTCAGTTATGCTGAAATCTGAACATAGCAGTAAGAAGACGGACGCTGGTAGATGCTAGCATTGCGTATTGCCTCTTCAGTACCAAATAACATTAACCACTAACTCATGTGACACTGGTAGGGTGGGGATGTGAGAAAGTAAAATATCAAATGGGTTGGAGAACGACAGGACAGAATTATTAGGTTCATGGGAGTTTAAGGGTTGCATATAATTTTTTTTTGTACACACAATGCTGGCTTGAGACGACTAATCGCTACCGCCTCAGCAAAACGCACGAAACGCGGATTAGCGTGGCGCATTATAATCCTGAATGTTGATTCTTGATTAATCCGGTGACGAGTGACCAACATGTGCCTGACGATGGACGAGGCCAGAAGTTTGTGTGATCCCGGGACGAAGGAAGTAAACTGTGCAGTCACATCCTGAACCTATTTCGGCAGATGTTCCTTCATCCTAAAGTTCGAGCACTTATCGGTTCTGCCGGTGTAACTTTCGCCACAGTTACACACAAATTGATAAATACAGTTTGGGTTGGCGCCAATAGGATGCTCTCCGTTCACTGAAGGTAACGGTAGCTTCCGAGTTCGGTCGACGACTACGATTTCAGCCGCATTGTATGCTCGCTTAATGGATGCGACGAGACGTTTTGTGGTTAGAAGTGAGAAAGTGTCACCTTTGAATGGTAGTTCAATGTAGACTTTCTTCTTCCCAACCGTGGGAACCTTATCTCCTACAATACGCTGTTGACTGTGTCTATTGATAAATCTTGAGGGATACCCATTATCCCGCAGAGTGGTTGTAAGCAGTCGAAGTTCATCACCTAAACATTCTGATGAACAAATGCGCCTTGCACGCATAAACGATGGTCTGACCAATGGTCGCTTGTTCTTCATTGGTGTGAAGCTTGTGAGTTAAGTGTACTGACCAGTCCAGGTGGGTTTTCAATACACACACCTTACTGAACCATCATCCTTGCGACCGATTAGGATGTCTAAGAACGGTGGATATCTGTTCTTTTCCAGCTCATAAGTGACTGTCAGATTGGTAAGTCATGTGTTGATCCGATTTGCCGTCTCATCGACCGTTTGCGAAGATTGCGCAACCATATCATCCACATAACGTTTGTAGAACGGCAGTGACGAAATGTCTTGAGCAATTTGCCCTTCTACCACCAGCAATTCAGCATTTCAAAATTATGAAGGGAACCAACCGTTTCGGATGCTGAATTTTTTTCTACCTTACTAAATGATGCCCTGAAGGTCACCGCCAACTGTTGGACTGTCCGAAGGCTTTTTGTTCGCGGGTACTTTTTGTTCTTCCCTATTCAGAAGACTGCAGTGCCGTGGCTGTACACCTAGTTCCTCTGTATGTTCATAAGATCACGCCTCGCTGTCTGTGCACTTCCGCACAATCAGCAGTACAACAGACAACTCTAGGCGTGTAATTGTTTTTCATCTGGCTGTCACTCTGTAGCCAGGTTGTACCTGTTGGGCTGGAAATAATCAACATTACCCTACGGATCAATACAGTGCTTAAGCCTGACTATCACGTCAAGATACTTGAACTTGTAAGAGACGAACTCATGTTTTGGTACTGTTGTTCCGTTTCGAAATAGATATTTTTGTCTGCCAATTGATTAGTCGTGGAATCTGTCAAGTGGTTGCCACATCGAAAATTGACTCACTTCGAGTATTCCATTCGAGGTTCTCATCGGCTTTGTCTCTTAATCTTTTCTCTATCCACTATGCAACGGTGTTTTCCCCTCTTGACTACATCGCAGTTGTTACATTAATTGATGGTCTTGGATTTAGTATGCTAGCGCCTTGTCCATCGCCTGTCCATCGCAAAGCCACATTAACCTTAATCGTTTTCAACTTTGAACCCTATTCGTGGAAACGAACTGTCGTTGATATTAACAGTAGTTGTAGACTAATAAATAAGTATACATGCATAAAGGAAACCAAATTAGCAAAAAGGGTTATGTATCAAAGAAGGAAAGGTGACAACCTTTCGCATACAAACGTGCCATGGACTACATTCCACTGTCATATCAGAGAGCGTTTTTCTCCGTCTCTGTGGATGGTAGCGAACTTCCCAACCTGATAGGCAATACCTACTGATTATGCAGCTAGGCAGTTGGGGCTGTCCTGATTGGGGACCGCGTCTTCCGGTCTGTTTCAACCATCAACGGTTTCACTTAGCCATGCACAGCACAGAAGACTTGTCGGCGTGCAAGAGGAGTACCTGACCCAATCAACCTATAATGCACATTTCCGGGCGACTTTGAAGGTTTTCAAAACACGTCTCAACAATCCGCTACGTTGGTCACACAACTAGCCCACTTGATACTGGCTGACTAGTGGCGACAGCGTCTTTCACACGAATGGACCAGATCTCTCACCCGTTGTTCACGAGTGTGCATATGTCTACTCTCCAAGTGACAGCAGGTGTTTACAACGGCACAATTGATCAAGATTAGCGATTGCACTACGTAATTTTGCTATTCTCGTAGGGAACAATGTGTCAGGCTGATGAGTGGACATCACTAGGATGAATAATCCGTTTGATGGTCTTGAGCGACCTACTTACAAGAACAACGTGTCAACCCAATCCTCTAAGTACACTTCAGGCTTTGAAAGCGCATACCACACTGATCGGCTGTATCATCTAACTGATTCGACATGGACCGCTACCGCACTGAGAAACTGGAACACCATGGGGCATTGATACGGACTCTATAATGGGGTGATCGTGTGAAAGGCATCTGTTTATCAAGACAAACGGAGTTGTCATGGTTAGCGCCGCTTCAGGCAGGCTGATTTAATGGTAAATTTGATTTCGCCCGATTTTGGAATGTAGACTACACGCAGGTCAAACTGACTGAGACCGTTGCAGTATGATTAACTCAAACAAAATTCCCCTTCCCATGTTGCAGTTCTTTTTCTCTTTTCGTGTATTCTTGATACTTTTGTCCGTCAGTCTGATTGTATACGAGAAGAATGCTTGTAACATATACAGCATCTCACCATGAATGCACTGTGTGAACCTGTTCACACAGTCAATCGACTTAGAGCTTCAGCCACCTGTTACTGTTTTTTTTCTATATATATATATATAGATATATATATATGAAATTATATATAGATATATATATATATGAAATTCTTGTTTTAGACTGCAAAGCTGCGGGATGCTCTCGATGAATGTGCGGAGGCTGGGTCACAACTATGGACCGGAGACGTTAGTCAGTGCCTATCTCAGCTGTTTACAAGCCAATTGGGGCACGAAAATGCAGTTGGTGCAGAATCAGCACGCGAAATCGCGAGTCACCAATCCAACGAGTCGGTCCAAATACCGCCGCCTGTTGATGCTGAGGAACGAGTGACTGATCCCGATGACAAAACTCCGGAACAGAGACAACTGGATTTGAACTTCAGTCTCACTGGTTGCAACGGGACCGTGGGACCAAATCATAGCGTGCGGTTCGACCGTTTGGGTCCGTGTGTGGCGCCGTCGGACTTCGCTCAATTGAGTGCCGATAGCAGTTTGAGTCAACTTTATGGTTCATTGTGGCGCGCCCCGGAATCGTCGTACGTTCGTGTTTGTATCTTGTGTTTTTGTATCTTGTGCTCTGCTTGTATCGCATGCCCTTCAACTCCGTCAATCAAGTGTGCTTTCGTAGAGCGTGACTGTGTTTATACTTTGGTTCGTGTGTTAGATAAATTAACGGGTGAAATTCAATAACGCCAGATCACTCTTATCAAACAATGTTGCCTGAGTTCCGTGAAGTTCATAGCCCAGTTTACCACTTGGGTCATAGGAAGTGATCATTTTATCGGTTCATCGGCCTCTCGAACTGTATTTTCCCGTTGCGTGACTTTCTTATTCAGCATTAGATGTACGATTTATGGGTGGTCAGGTACGTGCAGTCTCGTTTCACGTGGCACGTTTGTTGTTCCACCTAGACATCACTGGATGTACTAATGATTAACTGTTTGGCACGAAGTTCGCCTAAACTTGTTTCATTCCGTTCGCTTCTTTTTCGCCCAACCCAACTTGTAGCTCTCACATAAATAACCTCAACTAATCGCACTTCCATCCGCATATTTGGTGTTAACGCCTTGCTTTTAGGTAGTCACATTGGTTTGTGCAATTAGAAGGTCGTTTGGTGAGTAACCTTGACGCCCTATCGGTAGTTCTAACTTTCCATTGCTGTTTTCCAAACTGCGACGAGTGCATTTGTTGATACTCGGTTCTCCTTTAACTCATTCACATCAAAAGTGTGATTCGTCAATCATTTGAGTCAGTTGTACGAAAGTTTTGTGGTTTATGTTGAAGATGACTGTTTTTCCTATCATGGCGACTAACGAACATCATCAGAGAGGTCTGCATTTTCATGTTGCGTTGTTGTGCTGGATCACTCCATGCACTATCGTCTCCGTTCGGAAGGTGTGTACCATTCAGTCAACGAAGGAAAATCAATCCTCTGTTTTAGGCTTTGATAGCGTTAGAAAAAGCTTTATAAAAATCACTCCCTGTGCTATTTACAGCCTTTTGTTTTGGACACTTTGCTATACAAACTTACTCTGGATAAACCCGATAGCTACCTATCGCTTGAAGGCACCATTCTGTTATTGTATAGAAAAGTCCTTTAGTGAAACTTCTTGAATTTGCCCATTTTTCTTTACTTTCAGCTTGTTTATTTTTGACATTGCTGGGTATACGTGTAATCCACCGTTACCTAACACCTAGGTTGTGTTTGTTTTGTAGATATTCTGAGAAAGCAGAGACCAAAATATCAAGTGAGTCTTCATTGCCACTGATTTACTACACGTTTGAATGTGCGTCCCATATTTCTATCGTATGTATGTTGATTGATCTTGAACATTGAAATCACCATTGTTCGGTAATTTCTAAACATGGTCTATGTGCCTTTTTCCACAAATCACAATGACTGAACAGGTTTACGTTTTTAGTTTTCCTGTCTCCTCTGGTGTATCGCTTTTATGCAGATAACTACTGATCTCCTCTAGTAGTTGTTTTCCCCCCCTTAAAAATATAGTTTTATTCTCACAGCATTACAACGGTCCCAGCTAGTTTCCAGTATATCTATTCGTTCCTGATTGTTCGTGCTTCTCCGTTGTGGTAGACAAATTCGTGATAAAAAAATTCGGAGTTTGAGACTGGGTACTTTCTTTTGATCTGTTTTTTCTATTCTGTACAACAATTTGTTTTAGTTACGACTCAGACCTCCACTTCGAAACCCACCAGCACCCAACTAATTTCCGATCAGTCAGTTGTTGTGATGCTCCAGCGTTTTGTTTGTTTGTTGACTCACGCGTTATCAGTGATGCACCGATCAATCGGAGATCCTGAGCAACACGCGTGTAGCGGTGATTCGAATGAAGCGAATTCCTTATGGCTTTCGTCGTGGGTTACCTCAGCCACAAACTGGTTCCAGTCATATCTTGATACGCTTACCTGTGGTGATCATTCGAAGTGCACCAACTCAGTGACACAGTCCGCTTCCGACAAGTACGACATGTGAGTTGGATATGCTTGTTTATCAGTTATATCTTCTAACTGGCTAACTCACGTCAACTAAAACCATTAGGCACTGGTTTGTGAAAGTTTTCTATGGGGGTTCGTCGTCAACACTTATATCTGTGGTTTGACATCGCGTCATTTGGAATGCCGATTCGTTGAATTCCGAGATTGTGCAAGTGTTCTCAGACTATACAAATCATGTCAAGTCAGTAGTTTGCTTATCGCACCTTAAAGCTTCCATGAATATTCATCATTCACACAACTACATCGTCGGCAAACAGAATATTTGACAAACTTGTTAATTTAATTTCACGGTCAATTCTTTAGCAAAGGTGTCGGGGCTTACAGGATACTGTTGCCAGCAAGGAATAACAGATGAGTCGAGTGCACATGTAGATTTGGAACGGAACGTGGTTGAAGATGCGAGTACATGTTCAGAACGATCGAAATCTGATAAACGTTTATAAGCGTGCAAATTGTGTACTGTAAGATGTTGAAGTAATGGATTCAGTGAGAATAAAACAAGAAATATCGTCATAGCTGAACGAACACCTAATGATTATGGAATGAGGTTGGAAATTGTTGGTGTAAAGTCCAAGAAACATCACTGATAATCAAATTGTAATTTGCATTCATTCACAAACAGAGAATACGATATTGCGGGGCAGAAAACGATTGCAGACATGAAACATGAGGCGTGAGTTTCCTTACCTTTCCAAAAGCATTTCTAGCTAGAAGAGACTACGTTAACTTGCAGTTCAAAGTAACACCTAACTATTGAATCGACTGGGGTCTAGGACGAAGCTTGTTTCTGATGTATTTTAAATCAATTGTTTAAGAGCTGCTGGTAGGTTGTTCCCCTGATGCAATCCAATGAGGAACCTGTATCGTCTATTGCGCGTCTTATCCTAATGACGCAACACCAATGTGATCCCACAACGGCATTTCGCGTTACCTACTCAACTTCACACAGGCGCACACTGCGCTGTGCCGAAGCGATTACAATTCGAAAGTTCAAACCCGTGTTGTGTGTTCAGAAAGAACGTTTTGTAGGGTTGGCGCTACCTTGGTTGTGCACTCTGACAATTGGCTTTCTCTGGTATCTTGTTCGCTTTCTCTTACTGATTTACAAAGGGTCTGTGGTATGCACTCGTAAAGAGGCAGCGAAATTTGTCCGGACATGGATCGTGCAATATCAGCCTATTGTCTTTTTTTATACAATCCAGTGAGACTTTTTGGACTTACTGAGTAATGGAGAATGTGCGTTAGACGAGAATATTTGGCGTGACGTACGAACTAACTTCTATACTCTGACTCACCCCTTCTAATTATTCTGAGTAAATGTGGTCCACTTGAGGTTGTCACCATAATCACGGACAACAATAAATCCGTGATTCTCACTGGAAGAAGAAAGCCAAATCCTGTATAGGAAGAGGGAAGGAAAAAAAGAACAAGGCGAGAATGGATATGACTACTATGTCTGGATTCAAACATTCAACATCAAGGTGCTCGCATATCCTTGTCGTGACCAGCACTTCCTATTCGGTTATGCTTTCATGAATCAACACTGTTGACCACTGCACCAGTGACCTGGTCAGACACTACTGAATTATCATACAAACGCCCTGCAACATTCGCTTGTGAGTCATCATCATAGACTACAATGCACCAGTAGTTATCACTGAAACCTAACTGTCGCACAACCAGGAAAGCAAACCCTGTATAGGATGGAAGAAGGAAAAAGAAGGGGAGAAGAGGGGAACTAACTGTTAAAAATAGCTACTTGTATATTCAAACATTCATCATCAAAGTGACCACACATTGTAACCAAACAGCCGAGCTATAAGTGGAAGTAAGGCGTCATTAGAAAGACAGCTTCCCTATGGCTTTCACTGCCCCATTTCGTTAGGTGCATTTAGTTCGCGGACAACTCGGCCAGACAACTACAACATTCACGACACTGAGTTCGATTAGCCGCCATCTCACCCAGAGTCTCCAACCACCGACTCTGTGAGTCGCGAGGTCCCCGGCCTAAGAGACGAACACTTGGTATGGGCTATAGGTTACGTTGACCACAAACGTAAAACAAGAACTTTATGTCATCAAACAGCAATACTAGGCTTGCTTAATTTCATTGGAACGTATTTATTGGATCACTTCACTCTGACCGAAGAATCCTGGTTTTGGGATTACTGATTCCAGATTACAAAGCAGATATTAATTGCGTTAGCATCTGTCAACAGACGGTTGGTATGTGGCACTTGACCAGTATGGCTTTGGCAAACGTCAACGTCTTAGTGTTACGATAGGTGTTTCGCGATCGAATATGCCGCTTCACTATTCGGATGCTACGATGACGATCCCTGTTTCCTCATGGTCTGCATTGGCCACTTTTCTCTATCTTACATTTCCGTTAGTTCTGCCAGTGTTTGTCACTGCCATCGAGTTGTATGAAGAAGAATGATCACGTCAGCTGAGGAATCTAGTGAGTGGGGAGTAACCTACACATTTCCCATTCGAATTGCATTATTGATGCGGTGGTATAATGAGGGTTGAAGGTTATTCGGTGCCGGTTCTGGTTGAATCTTGATCACTCATTTCCCGCCGTGCGTTCTAAAGGATACCGATTTACAGGTCAAAGGTTCGCCATAAGCTTATGCTCAAATTCTTGCAGCCTTCCGTGTATAATGTCCCTACTCAGAGCAAACCACGTTTGTAAGGCATGGGAACAGATAGGGAGAATTGTGAGCGCTGCGTATGGCTCTTTGGTTAACGGGCGGCCATTTGTACCATCCGGTCTCCCAAAAGTTACACCTGCCAGGAACGGTAATAAGTCACCAATCTCTTTATTGGTGCGAGGTGATCAGATAATGACCTGGCGTAGGGAAATGAAGTTGTTCACCAAGGGATTGGCCACTGTAGATCGAGTTCGTCTTCCGGCCTGAGGCCCTCACGACTGACAGAGTCGGTGGTTGGAGACTCTAGGTGAGATGGCGGCTAATCGAGCTCAGTGGCGTGAATGTTGTCGTTGTTTGGTCGAGTTGTCTTTGAAGCGAGTGCATTTAATGACGCGGGGCAGTGAATGGTGTTAGGGAGCTGTCTCGCTGATGAGGCCTTACTCTCACTTGCAGCTCGGTTGTGTTGTTTGCAAGGTGTAGGCACCTTGATGTTGAATGTTTGAATCTAGACGTAGTCATTTTCAGTAGTTAAGTCCCTTCCCGTTTCCTTCTTTCTCCTTCCCTCTTCCTATGTAGGGTTTGCTTTTTCTTCATGGTTGTGTGGCAGTTAAGCGTTAGTGTGAAACACTGGTGTATTGCTGTCTATGATGATGATGATGATGAGCTAATATCATATCATATCATAATGCCGTCATTATGAACGTGTGTGTATCACTATGCTTCAGTTGCCTTTGCTCCGTTTCGTCTAGGCAGCCGAGTAGTGGGACTTTATCTGCATTCTGATCTACTACAACTTTTGTTTATCAGTTAGTATGGTGTGTACTTTTTATTCGGATGATAAACTGTTGACACTTGGAGGGAGTATATGGTGCTCCGTCGCTTCAGTCGTTGAATGACCTTATGGTGTTTTGATGTCGAACACTCTTTACGGGGACTAGGTGATCGTTGAAGCTAGTTGAAAAGGTCGACTGAAACACGGCATGTTGCAGATTCAAACTTGGACTATACACAAGACTAAGACACTGCTGCTCATATCCATATCGCCTACGGTTCACTGATTCACTGACCAGTAGAATGGCGTACTTAACGAAAGGTATTGGTGTTTTGTTTTCTTTAAACCGGCCTACTTTTGTGACATAACGGGAATCGCCCACACACAACCTTCGTCGTTTAGAGGAGACACTTACAAAGAAACCGAGCTTCCGCTCTCATTTTGGTCTCATCTGAATCACCGTATCTGCCACATTGCTCTCCTCTGCCTTTGGCAATTCACTGCTAACTTGGCTGTTATCTCTGATCGATGGCCAACCGGCGCGGCCAAACCAGTGGATAAGCGTGACGTAACCGACCAATCATGTCATTGCCAATTGACTGGTCAGTGACCTCGTTTCTCTGTCATAAGTCTGATCGATATCTCGATCTAACTCTACTAATTCCTTATATAATTGTACCGACCCGAAGATGAATGATCGAAAACATGTTCGCCTATATGTCTTTATTCTCATTATCGTAATGGGCATATTTGAAATGTTATCCCTGTCTAATTTCAGCGAATCGCTTCTCGAATGTCTGGAGCGCGTGTTCAACGAGCACATAGACGACTGGGTGAGTGCTACGAAGTGTCGTTTCGCGTCCTCAGACCCACGGTCGATAAAAGAGATGCGTGAGCAGAACTCACGATTATCTACTATGGTTGTCGATCTGAGACATCAGCGTAATCAGATCGCAGAGGAAAAGGATCGTTTTGCAGTGAGTCCATGTTCATCCCCTTTCTTAGCCGTATTTTAGTGTACCATGATCACTTGCCGTGGTTGGTGTTCCAGTATGGGAAACCAATGGACCCAAACGATCATTTGGTGGCGTCTCGTTTGTAACAAACTGGTGTTTTCTGCTCACAAGCAAACTGGTACAAGTACCCAAGCCAGAATTAACCGGTTCTGTGCTATAGATGTTTTTTGGACCTAAAGGTTGTTTTCGATTGGGTCGCTCGTAACATTCTCTTAGCAAGGGACTGTCACGGAAAGGTATGAATCTGTTGAGATCACTGTATGCCCACGCTACAAGCAGGTTGTGGGTTTAGGGGGGAACTTTCTCGGGCGTTCATCACTTCTAGCAGTGTTCGTCAAAGACGTTTTTTCCCCCACCCTCCTCCCTGTCCAACTTTGTCATGGACGACATTCTGGAAGATAGGTCCGAGAAATCCACCGAGACTGGTGTACATTTTCCTCCAGGAACTAGATTGGTTGGTACGGAATATGCGGATGATACTGTCTTACTTAACCCATCTGCCAGAGACTTCCAGATAACACTGAACAATGTGAATAATCGGACTAGCTCGCATGAAATGTGCCTCGCACATTCAAAGTACAAAGTGCTGGTTCACGACTTGGGCGTTCGCATTCCTACCGTCTTTATTGCAGGCGTTCCACTTGAGACTGTGGACACCTTTATATACGTGAATAGTACCATCACGTCAGCCCGTAATATCGCTGATGGTATATCAGCATGAGTTGCCGTTGTCAACCTGCGTCGTCTGTGGCGTCGGAAAGAAGTCCGGTTGTCGCTGAATGGAAGCTTATGTAATGCTTGTGTGCGTTCCGTTTTGTCATATGATTTGCATACATATCCTGTTCTCAGCGAAGATATAATCAGAATTGTTGTGTGTAACCATCGTTATCTCTGCCAGTCAGCCCATATCAAGTGAACTGATCGTGTGGGTAGTAGGGTTGTTTACTGGCGCGTATTGCAGCAGCCTCAAGATGAACTATCAAATGGTTAGTCAATCACGTTACACAGTTTGCGATAGTTTGGTCATGTACTCCGCATGCCAACTGAGTGTTCCCCGTACCGGACAACAGTGGGGCAAAACCGCGTGGTGATTAAGTAACAACGTGGTCAGGAATTATGAAGACACTGACTGTTCCATTCAATAAACTGGTCAGGTGTCGCCTGCCTGACTGGAGTCCTGGTGATCGTTCAAATCGTTGGTCAGAAACGTTATTCCAAATGACAGCGTTCCGCAGTCAGTGGCGTACGCACATTCACGCCATTTCGGGTTCTTTCATCTAGTCTTCTTTCATTATTATAATATTATCACTATTCCAGTCATTTCACTAATGTTTCTTCTAGGATATACCACATCACTGCTGAGGTGAGCGGCGGTTCGACTCATAGTTCCTTCGGGTCAGGCTGTGCGCTGACTGATGATAGCGTATATTGCATTCTCCATATGCGTTGTCGAGATGACTGTCCGTCGTCTCTGAAACGGAGAGTTTAAGTGCCAATTTGCAGGCTCTTTTGCGATGTTTTCTGGGAACTTGGTATGTAGGTTACGAAGGTTTGAACAATCTGGCTGTGACTGACCCTCATAGTCTCCGTCAAGTAGCCCATGTTAAGCAATATGACCACAAGGTCACCATGGCTATTCATCAATGTGCATCACTGCATCACTGTGTTTCCTACGCGGACGTGAACTGACGTCTTTGTTGTCTTGTTCCGCAGTAACTTCCACCGGTTACAAAGACGTGTAGTACCAGAAAACCTTGCGATGGGTTCAAACCACGTGCATAAAACTCTTCATCGCTCGTTGTACCTCTTCTGTGGCAGACTTCATGTTTCGATGTCCTGTGGAAATACAAGCTGTAACTCGCACATTTTGTTTGCATGGCACTATTCGCTTTTTCAAATTGTGTTCGAGTGTGAATTATTCGTTTGCGGTTGCGACACTCCTGAAGTGTATAACAAATGGGTGTGTTGTTTGCAGTTTGTCCGACTTACTTCTAGCTTGTGCTAGTAATTGCACTGTTGGTATTGTCATTTTCAGACGCAATGCGAAGAGTTGCGTGTGCAGTTGGACAGTTTACTTTCCGTTGGTGTCACAGAGAAAACCCAGTCAATGCCGAATGTCAGCCATCCACCGAAAATAGAAAGCCTCCTCGAACGATTTTTCAGTGTCGGTAGTTCCCAACTAGCGGCCCACGTCAAACATACACCAAGCGCGCCTATTCATAGGGTGCTCACCCCTAAAACAGAAATTGCATTACAAGAGTATGAAGCCGTCGTCCAGCTCGTCCGAGAGTCTGATTATGCCGGCTTTCTTGAGGATTCTTTACCAGAATGTATGACTGCGCTGTTGGGTGAACTAAAACAGCTTACGGAACGTGTCGCAAGCCTAACAAACCAAATGGCACAGATGGTTCCAGGCGTAGATCATGAAGGCGTACTCGAACAGGTTGTCTCGTTAAAACAACACCTGTCAGACCATGAAAAGAAGATAGAGTGTTTTGAAAAGCAGCGTATGTACATCCTTCAACGCCTGAGCTTTCTTAACGTTGACAACCAGTCGGACAACTTGGCGGAGGCTTTTGATTTGCTGTTGACCGAACTGGCCACCACTCGTGAGACATTGGACCAATTTGACACGGAACGTTCTGATTTGAGAACACAACTGGAGTCATGTGTGACTAAGTCGGATTATGATGGCAAAGTAAAGCATCTGGAGCAGTTGACCGTCGAGATTTATGAACTTCGTATGCGACTTGATGAAAATCAGCAAAGTATGGATTACGTTATCACCTCACTTTCGTCTCTAGCACCGTCTGAAGTTGCATCTTCGTTGTCGACGCTGACCGATTGGCTTGTCTCTGAACTCACAAAACAGCGGTGCACCATAGACCAGTTGCTCAATGAACAGCAACAAGTATATTCCACTTTGTCCGAACTTCTAGTCTCATCGATTGCTCCTGATACGTTAATGGCGTGTGTGACGTCGATTTCACAGCAAGTATCGAATGACCGCGTGGAGCTTACTAACTTCCGAGCCGATAGAGATAAACTTTTGGCGTTGTTCGATGGGATTGGTTTTGCTACAGGGACCGATGCACTAGGCTGCGCGAATGCAGTTGTCTCAGCCCTGGTGGAGAAGCAGCAAGCTTTGTTAGAGTTTGAGGGCTTCGAAGAGGAGGTTCAAGAGACGTTGAGAAATTCTGTCCCATTAGCAGATCATGAACATGTCGAATGCGAACTGGCACGTATTTGTGAAGATCTGACAAATACAAAGGCCTATGTTGGTGATCTTGAAGCAGAATTAGAAACTGTTCTACAAAACTCCGTTTCGTTGGACGAGTACCAGAGATTGCAGCAACAACTAAACGATCATGAGACACGTCTGACCACCAGTCAAGAGACGTGTAACAAACTGCAAGCTGAGCTTCGTCAGCTAGCTACTATCATTCCAGTGGACGTTACTGAAGGCAGTTTGTTCGAACGAGTCGATGCGATCTGTAAAGAGCTAGCCGAACGGCGTCAGGCTGTTCACCGACTAGAGGGGCAGTATGAAGACGTCCTTACCGAGTGTGCGGCTTTGAAGCAGCAAGTTACACAGGGTCTGGTCAGCTCAGACGACCATTTGGCGCGAATCCGAGCTGAGTGTGATGCTCAAGTGGCCGCGTACCGTGATCAGATGGAAGCCAAACTAAACGCGCGTGTGTCTGAATGCGATGGTATGCGCACGGAATTAGGACAATACCGTGCAAGACACCATCAGCTAACCGAACAATTGGCTTCTCGTGAAGCCGAGGCTAGTCAGTTGTTGAAACAGCTGGCTGATATGGAGGGGACAATGCAGTCGCTACGTGCAACGATTGTGGCAAAGACGGAGAGCGCACAGGTCGCTACGGATGCGCTCGTTGCTCATGAAGCTCGTGCAAGTGATTTAGCAATCCAACTGGAGCGTTTGCGCTCGGAACACGCACTGTGTGTCCCCAACGTCAGCAGCAACGGTCAGTCACGACTTGTGGACGTACAAATCTCACCGATTAACAGGTCCAGATCGGCAGAAGAGTTAGTCCCCGGGGATCAGCGATCGGAGTCGGCCGACATGGATTTGCACAGTACGTCGCGTTTGCACAAATACAGCGAACTGAAGGCGGTCGCCTTCGAGATCAAAGAGAAACTTATTCAGCGAACAAAGTGAGTAATCTTCATCACTGCTGTCGTCTTGAGCGAGTTGTTTTATCATCCGTTCGCCACTTTCGTTGTTTCGAACACTTATTTGAAATGATTTACTGGTAGTGACGCTGGCTGCCTGAATCTATGTGAAGAACTCGGCATACCACGAATGCTCACTTATTTATGAGTGTCATGGCCAACTGATGTACGAAACCGAAGACATCCTGAAAAGCAGGTTTTGTTCTGGATTATCAACTTGGTTCGCTGTGCATTCAATGTTGTGCTCATTTTTAAATTAGTCTACAATATTCGCATCTCTCGAACCTATGCCAGGTTTGCAGTGAATTAACACGTGTCTGGACCCATATTCTTTCTGGTTTATTACAATCGATTATTAATTTTTGAACAAGTTGTTCACTGTGTTTAATGCACTAAAATTGACTTTTACATAGCTCACAATATTGTACGATAACGACCTCTGGCTGACTCTATCTCAAACCGTAAATTTTCTCTTAATCGTCGTTCATCGTTCTCATTCGCTGATGATAGGCCAGGTGTTAACAATCTAGACATTTGTTTTTATCCATGTATTAACGGAGGAGTTGAGTTAGTCCAACTTGAAATGACCTGACTTCTTTCTCTGTTTCTTAGCAAGCTGGAAGCTGCTCTCACTGAGGTGGCCAGACTTCGGAGTGTAATTCGACAGGACAAGGAACACGCGAGTCACATACTCGAAGAGGTTCAAGATCTTCGGAAACAAGTATGTGCATTCGGAACTATTTTTCTGTCCAAAGTAGAGCCTAATAACGTTTTATAAACATCTGTTCAGCATCCCCGTACTACATCCTATTTCTGCTCTCTAAGTGTGACTAGAATCAAACACAGCGAACAGTGACAAGAGTGTGAAGTAGTCTGCGTCAGATTTTGACATTTGTTGGTTTTTTTATACAGTTTATACTCAAAATGTTATGTCGCTGTTTAGGTGATAAAGGACTATATCAAAACTAAGCCGTTAGCTACTATTGTGCACATTCCTCCTGCAATCGTTTTTCATAGCAGGAACAGTCGGTAAACAAAAATGCATGTTATATGAAGCTCGGGAAGTATTTTTTACTGTTGTGTTCCGTTTTCCTTCATCTTTTTTTGACTGGTTATCTTTTAACCTCGTTTTATACTTTCCAATTGAAACTCAAATACCCGTAGGTTTTTGCGCAGTACTGTTGTGCATGATCGCTACTTCATGTTGCCTTCCTGTATCTTAGCTTTTGATCATCGTTAACAGTTGCAGGTCATTTCCTGATTCTTCTCACTTCATACTTCGACTAGTTTTGAGGGATTGGGGTTGATTTCATGAGCATATCTGCTCAAGGTTACTCTTTCTCTCAAATAACCATTTCTGTGCTAAGAAGCCGAATTCACGTGTAATCACTTTTNTTTAAATTAGTCTACAATATTCGCATCTCTCGAACCTATGCCAGGTTTGCAGTGAATTAACACGTGTCTGGACCCATATTCTTTCTGGTTTATTACAATCGATTATTAATTTTTGAACAAGTTGTTCACTGTGTTTAATGCACTAAAATTGACTTTTACATAGCTCACAATATTGTACGATAACGACCTCTGGCTGACTCTATCTCAAACCGTAAATTTTCTCTTAATCGTCGTTCATCGTTCTCATTCGCTGATGATAGGCCAGGTGTTAACAATCTAGACATTTGTTTTTATCCATGTATTAACGGAGGAGTTGAGTTAGTCCAACTTGAAATGACCTGACTTCTTTCTCTGTTTCTTAGCAAGCTGGAAGCTGCTCTCACTGAGGTGGCCAGACTTCGGAGTGTAATTCGACAGGACAAGGAACACGCGAGTCACATACTCGAAGAGGTTCAAGATCTTCGGAAACAAGTATGTGCATTCGGAACTATTTTTCTGTCCAAAGTAGAGCCTAATAACGTTTTATAAACATCTGTTCAGCATCCCCGTACTACATCCTATTTCTGCTCTCTAAGTGTGACTAGAATCAAACACAGCGAACAGTGACAAGAGTGTGAAGTAGTCTGCGTCAGATTTTGACATTTGTTGGTTTTTTTATACAGTTTATACTCAAAATGTTATGTCGCTGTTTAGGTGATAAAGGACTATATCAAAACTAAGCCGTTAGCTACTATTGTGCACATTCCTCCTGCAATCGTTTTTCATAGCAGGAACAGTCGGTAAACAAAAATGCATGTTATATGAAGCTCGGGAAGTATTTTTTACTGTTGTGTTCCGTTTTCCTTCATCTTTTTTGACTGGTTATCTTTTAACCTCGTTTTATACTTTCCAATTGAAACTCAAATACCCGTAGGTTTTTGCGCAGTACTGTTGTGCATGATCGCTACTTCATGTTGCCTTCCTGTATCTTAGCTTTTGATCATCGTTAACAGTTGCAGGTCATTTCCTGATTCTTCTCACTTCATACTTCGACTAGTTTTGAGGGATTGGGGTTGATTTCATGAGCATATCTGCTCAAGGTTACTCTTTCTCTCAAATAACCATTTCTGTGCTAAGAAGCCGAATTCACGTGTAATCACTTTTTAAGAATGCCGGCTTAAGTGTGATACGGGCCACCGCTCTCGGTTCTTGATCATTTCTGAAACCGTGTGACATTCAGTCACTATCTATGAGTTTACACTCTGGCAGATCCTTTGTGTCGAAATTCTTTGACACTTCTGAATGTTTCCAAAATATCCTCTGCCCCGCACCTATATAGGATAGGAGTGGTCGGATGTACACATGTAACGCCACTCAGATTGGCTGTCTGTAAACGCACATTGTGCACTTCTGTATTTCTTCAATGGTAGCATCCCCAGAAAGCACATCCGGCAACTGTTTCAAGCGTTGGCTGAACAAACGAGTGTCGGTGTGCTAGTATTTACTCTAAAGTGGGAACATGGTCGGCGTTCGCGTCCTCTGTGTTTCACTAATCTGTGCGTTATGAGACCTGTGAGTATTTCGGATGTGAGTAAAATAAAGTAATTTCGATGTATTGTTCCGACAAAGATGACTCGACACCCCCCTTCATGAGTCACTTCTTTAGTATCCTATTTGAGGTGTAGTCATTTTAGTTGTCAATCTTTCAACGCATTTGGTTTTCCGAGGGAAGATCGTCGAAATCGATATAGCCGCAGTTGAATGAGCTGACTGTGAACAATTGAATTGTTTCTCAAAGCGTTCTGTCAATTCGTCACGGCGAGCTGTAACTTATTTATTATCATCGGTATCTTTACGTTGTTTAAATCTATAAACTCATCGCCATCTTATCGCGCATGGTGTGGTCAGGAATCAGGGAAAGCACCACGTAAGTGTTGCATGACAACATTATTGCTCGTTAGAATTATTCTCGTTTTCCTTAGTTAGACTGTAAATTGGGTAGTCATTGTCGTATTCAGAGTCAGGAGGCGTCAGATGACATTTATACATGGGCTCTGTTGATTCAGCAGAAAGTCAGCAGCTGGTAGGGTTTTTCGGTTAATATGAATTGAACGTTGCTCAGTTGACCCCAGCTGTCGAAAAGAATTGGTTGAAAGGCCTGTTGAAATGCGAAAGGTGTGATCCATCATGAGCAATGTTCAGTTTGTGTTAACGGAAATCCGCTTCTACCGTATTTGTAGAGCTGTTTTATTACCGATCCTGTCTAAAATGATTTCACGTAACTGTTCTGCTTTCTGTTGATTGCGCGTTTCTGTCTCTCCAGTACTATGCTGTGGACGTTTTGACGGCTAGCGATGTCTAATCAACTTTCAGTTCGACATCGTTGTTCATTCTCCAATTGGCAGCTTTGTTTGTGAACGGACTACTCCTGCTTAAACAGCAGCATTGTCTGCATCCAGTTTGTTATCCCAAAATGGACTGCAGTCTCCATCGATAGCTGGCCTCAATGTGTTGACTTAGCCAATTCTAAACAAGAGCGTCCTCGCAACTTAACATTCGTACGCTCGATGATCATTACTGCCCCCATAGTTGTCTCCAGCTGTATTCCTAATGTGAGTCATTGTTCTCTCCTTCATTATTTTCGTAGGCAATTCGGAAAAACCGTCGAATTCACGAACTTGAGTCCGAATTGAACCGCATCAAATCGTCCGCGGTAAAAACAGACACAAACCCTCCAGTATCTAGTGCACGAAACACCCGGTCGTCGACTCGGTAAGCCTTATTCGTGGCACCACAGTACTTTTTGTCGTTTAAATCCAGAAAGAATTCTTTAAGAATCAATGTAAACCAATAACCCGTAGTATTTGGTTCTCAAATGATCCGCCAATGGTTCCAAAATGGTAAGGAACACAGATTGTTCGGTCGATCTTACGTGACTTGTTCGGAAACCATCAATTTATTTTTTTTGGTCCTACTTGCATTTATATACATATGCATACTTCATTTACTACAAGGGCACTAATCAATAATCCCTCACGAAACTCATAGGATCTTGGAAGCTGGAGCACGTTCGGAGATGTGGAAAAGTTCTTAATACCCGGATTGTTTGATGGAAAACTGATATGTCTCATGAGCACATATGCCACTCCTCGTTTCTCCCTGTCTTCGCGCGTTTGATCAAACGAACAAACTTTTCATTCAAATTGTGATAAGTTGTGTTTGATCAGCTGCTTGTATCAATTCAATGTGACTACTTATTGAATTTTGAATCGAACCCTCGTCTACTTTACGGAACGATAGTCTGAAGCATTGAGTCCCTCTTGTCCAGTTCATCAGGGTAGCAAGAGGACATATATTGTGAGATACAAACATTTCGTTTATTCTCATTAGTCGATGACATAAAACATTCAGTTATATAAGTTAAGCGCGTGGCGACAAAACGATCAAATGAACGAACATCAAATGGGTCAAATCAGGGTTCACTGCCACGGTAACGAGATTGATTGCGTCAGCACCTTTTGCCAACAGAGGGCCAGTGCGTGAGAATTGTTCAACAATGCCCTGGAGAACGCCAACAACCTATGGTCGCGATTGTGCAATAGGATCATGAACGAAGTAACGGGGTCAACCACATGACCCGTTGCGATTAGGTGTTTCGCGATCGAAGATGTCAGATGTCTGTTCGGGTGTTGGTATGCTAACCCGCGTTGAGTCATCGTCTGCACTAGTCACTGGAGGATGTGCTCTGTCAGAAGTTTCGGTCAGTTCCGCCAGTGTATGAGTCACTGCAATTGCAAGTGAACTGGTAAATGACATGAGAGACAGGGTTTTCCAAGAAAGAACGATCGGAGCAGTGGAGACTCATCCTGCGGATGGAAAGTAGTAAGCGCAATTCTGCTGCGGGATGCGCACGATTAACGACAGGTTTCAACTTTCGACTTACTTCGGTAGTATTGTGGCTTCCTGTGTAAGGAAAATAGATAAAAACCTACTTCTTCGACGCTGATTGTGGTTGGGAGGCAGCCACTAGTTCCTTGCATTGAATTTGATCGGATGTTCATTCACAAGCAGAACACTTTTCAAGAGCACAGTTTCTGTGCTAACGATGAGGGTGAGTTATCTAGCTCATTTTCGATTAGTGGAATTAAACAGATGTAAAAGGCTCTAAAAGGATCAAAATTGGTGACTACCAGAATGTCATCGACATGTGGGTACGCGTATGACATAATAGGTGGAACCCATTTTTTGAGTTGCCTACATTTTGTGTCGGCATTTGACCGTTTCTTTACCATCATTACATTTTTTACGTTACTTGCACATGCACTAAAACGCGAAATACCAACCACCTATCTAGCCTTTCTCAGTCACCGTTTCGTACAGATTCAAATCATTGTTTTTGCTTCTCGCTTAGAACTGCTTCCGAGCTGGAACAACCTCGCGGTGCGCCGCCGCACCGAATCACCCTCTCTCACTTTGGTCATAATCTGGATAGTTCTGTTGCCCCGTCGCTGCTCGCACATCCCGGCACACCGTCGATCAACTCGACAGATTTCCAAAGAGCCTCGATTGTCGCCGTCGATCCGGACTCGACCAGCTTGTTGTTTGCTAGCCCGGATCAGGTACCTTCGCGTGACGGGACTACATTACGGCTCACCTTAGGCCACGCAGAGCCAGTTACACAAAATGACGAACCAGTGGACGCTGCTAGTGCTGTGACTTGCAGGTGAGAAGCTTTTAGCATACTGTTATATGCATGTCTGTGTCAATTTCTTTCTTGGTTCCTGACTTCCTATTCATTACACTGTTCCCTTCAGACGTTGTGAAGCCCTACACAATCTGGTGATCAGCTTACGCTCGATGATCACCGAGCTGCAACGACAGGTAGACCATGATCTCAACCAAGAACATTCACTTTTGGTCACCCTTGACACACTGGAGCGCCAGTCTGATTCGACTGACGATATCCCAGCTCTCACTCCCTCAAAACCATGCAGTGCTGCCAACCCAGAGACTTCAGTCCAATCCTCTTTGCTCAGCTCTGTGGGTTCAAGCACCGGAGATTTGAAGATGAATATCAAGGTAAGTTTTCAATCCTCTTGAACAATTGACTTGTCAGTTAAATACGGTAGCTTGTGTACTTGAAGTGCTATGATCCTTTGGATACGGCAATAAAACTATCAACGTAGGTTAGCGATCTTTATCCAGAAGACGTCATTAGTTCACCGCGTGCTAGATATGTAAACATTGTACAACTACTTATGTATGCAGCCAAATGTATGCTTTCACGCTTTCCTGTGTTCACTCTAAAAGTGGCTTTTAATAACTGGATTTCGGTACTATTGCGGATTCAGGGTTCGACTATCAGTCTGACAGTCTCCGATTGCTTGCAGAGTTACACATTCGGGCGTTTTTGTTTAATTTTCAATCATTTGGTTTCTTTGGGATTATTGCAACAACCCCATTGTTGAGTGCTATTTTTAAAAGTGGAGGCGGTCGCTTTTGTTGACGGCTTTCGTCACTATGGCACAATTTTCTGAATGTGTTCATGTTACACTCGTGAATGTCAAAATTCTCAGTGATATCAAACGCGTGTCAGTGTGCAACTTAGTTGCGCTCACCTGCTACATTACTCTGTTACATTTGTTTCTTCTTGTAGACATTGCAACATGCCAGATCCAGGCTGACGCACTATGCCGGCGAAATGGATCGTATTTGCTCGAACCTTGCTCGGCGGTTGACCTCATCTGATCAACATCCAGCTTATCAACAGATGATAAATCTAGGTGGGGTATGATGTATTTCACCCGATTGTCGCTCGAGCGACAACCCTGCTGTTTTTATTATATGCCTTTTTGTACTCTCATTCTGGCTTGTTATTCGGTGGGTGCACATGCTTACAATGATAATTCTGCCTTTCACCATCCCATATCCCACAACTTCGCTTGTGCTGATCGGTTTTTTTACTCGGTTGGTTCCCGACGGAACAGTTTTAAACGAGCATAGTTCGACGTTCAACTAATTGGACCTGTAGTGCATGATCTTTGGGGGTGGATATCGCGTGAAATTAGCATGACTCGATATTCCCATTTGCCTGCGGTTTTCGCGATTCAGCCGAAGCATTCTGGTTAGTTCTTGTTTCATTCTAGTACCAACTCATTTCCAGCTATCATGCCATAACAAATCGTCCAATTTGGTTTGTGAAAACTGTATCTGGTGTCTGTTGATCACGTTCGACACATTTGCTAGACCATTTCGGTTTCAGCGAACAGAACTGTTTTCGATAAATTCTCGTCTTAGGCTGGTACACTTATATATCAAATCAAGTAACAATAAAGAAAGTTATTGATAAGAAATTTTACGACTTTTACGGGAACCAACAATGGTAACAATCTTCAGCTTCTCGATCTCGATACTTCTGAGTTTTGTTCTGACCAGTCATCTCAGAGTCCGTCACATTTGGATCGGCCATCAGGCTACCGTTATCTTCATAAGAGGTCGATGCAAAATAAGGTTGTAAGCGTTAATCATCAGTTGCTGTTACTGACTCTGTTCGGTTAATACTACTCTTTGCTTCTTTCTTCAGATGAACTGAAACGCTCATTGCGTCTGTCTGTGCGCTCAATTTGCCGTGTCCGGCGACGTTTGAAGACGTTATTCAACCACATGCAGGTGAGTAGTGGGTCCATCGCCTCGCCCTGTGCTTCAAAGTGTGAACGGCCGTTTATGTGTTGATATTTGCCTTCGCTCACTATCAGTGGCACTGGGTTTGACATTCTCCGTAATTTTACCTCCCTGGGTAGTCTCGGTCTTTTCTTCAATTAGTTCGGGAATAGATCGACGACAACCGTTGCACTCTATGGCGCCCTCTTCACTTCACCCTTTCATGAAGGAGTGGGCTGCACTTCATCTTAGCATGCACAGTCCCCTGAAAATTAACGTGTTTATGAAAATTTTATTCTATCTACAATTCTTTAGAACAAAAAGAAAGCGTGTTGCAGGATGTTAACATTTCGATTGTGCCATCAATCGCAGGCTTAAAAAGGACAGTGTGAATAGTGTCATCATCTTCATTATCCCAGCAACCTTGAGTCTGACCCGAAGGAACTATGAGTCGAACCGCCGCTCACCTCAGCAATGATGTGGTATATCCTAGAAGAAACATTAATGAAATGACTGGAATAGTGATAATATTATAATAATGAAAGAAGACGAGATGAAAGAACCCGAAATGGCGTGAATGTGCGTACGCCACTGACTCATTTGGAATAACGTTTCTGACCAACGATTTGAACGATCACCAGGACTCCAGTCAGGCAGGCGACACCTGACCACTTTATTGAATGGAACAGTCAGTGTCTTCATAATTCCTGACCACGTTGTTACATAATCACCATGCGGTGTTGCCCGACTGTTGGAGGTCTGGGTATACAGTGTCTAGAGTATGTGACCCAACTATCACAAGCTGTTCAACATCCCTATATCACCGTATATGCTTATTAGTCTCTTGCAACAACAACCAAATAGCAATTACACACGCACAAGCTCGAGCTGTGCTACTATGTCTGATCATGTCTAGGTATAGGCAGACTGACGGTATCTTGATCGCGCGGACCTTGTTTGTCACACTACACTAAGCAGCTTTTGGTGGAAGGTTAGTTTCATCTTCCTGATTGTGGTAGTTTTGGCAGTTGCATTTGTGGATGTGTTTTTTAAAATTGGTTTTATCTTTGTAATTGTGGCCAACCGACAATGTTGAGCAACTACCAGGTGATTAGCGGCTTCATAGCTCATTTCTTTGGGAAGTTCCAGGCTTGTTTACGTTATTTGATTTTTATACTGCGTCTTCTCACAGCCTGTTGACAACGCAGCCTTCAACGAAGTCATTGCCGAACTTAAAACTGTCATTCACATGTTAACCGTGGATCTGGATTTAAGCTGCCTAGAACCGCGGCGTCGTTCTGAAGACAAGGAGAACACACCCCCTGTCGTTGAAACACCTCAGCCTGTCGATGAGAAAGTGGGTGGAGCTGATCTGACCAGACAGGCTCAACGGCGTCGTCAAAGTTTTCTCAATCTGGCTCGGGCTCTGGACTCAATGACGAAAGAACGTTAGTTGTCTTTTTTCTATTTTCGTCTGCTTTGAGAAATGGTTAACGGTTTGTGTGAGTAGATTTTGTTTTCTGGATTTTTATGTATGCTTGTGAACTGGCGTTGGTCATGATTTAGGTTCAAGAGACCCTTAAAACTGCTTTCCTATGCATTCGGCTTGGTGTGCAGTGTCGCATACGACCAGCTAGGCTTCTTGGCTGACTAGACTGTCGGGCAGGTCTGTGCTGCTCCCTGCAAAACGGAGCGGCTATTCGTAGTACTCAGTACTTATTGGAAATGGAGTTAGTAACACGTTGGAACTCGATTTATGGATTGCCGTTTAACAAACTGCCTGTAACGTTCCACAACAGCTGTTTGTAAAGCATCTTCTCTATGAAACATCCTTTCCTTTAACATTTAATCCGTCTATGTTCTACCTTGAGATTAAAATCGGAATGTGCGTGTGGTTTAAAAGCAGCATGTGGCACAGTTCAGCCAGTGAACTGCCCTACACCTAGTTGTTTAGACCATGACATAGATATTGGAACTACCTACTTTAGTTCGAGTTCGCCTACAGCTGCGGTGACTAGTACATGGAGAGTTTACTACGTGATGTGATTCGACGTAATCTCACGAGACAACGCAGGGCGGAGTTGATCGCCAGACGCCTGCTGGAGGCTGGCACTTCGGTCAATCTGACAGACATTTTGTGCGTGTTGTTACACTTTCGCGCCGGTTAACTTTCAGTCGCTCGGAACGCTGTTTGCCATTCTCAACTAGCTAATCCTCTATGCATAAAACTTATTGGCCTTGATTCCGTTTCCGCCTCAGTTTTGGCTAATGACAGACCAGTGTGTGCTCGGAATTGATATGTGAGTTTGTTTCGTTCAAATATTTTTGTTTCACATCTGTAAGATGTGTAGCATCTGACGTCAGCATACGAAACGGTATTGCCATGTTGCAAAATCGGTCTAATTTCGTTGTTGCTGTTATTTATGATTGTTTGTTAAGGCGCTCAAAACTAACAATTCTGGGTGGATATATTTTTGGGCGCAACAGAATCCACTAAACAGGCTGTCTGTTCGGCACAAAACAGCCCGCATCTGGCTACACAAACGTACCGTAACTTCCCAAAGGTAGATATATGGTTCAACATCCTGACTACTCAGCTGGATCTCACTGTACTTCTGCTTTACGAAACTACGAACTCTTTCGTGCATCCGGAGCGTTGCGCACATTGCTTGAGCTTATTACACAATATGTTATCTACTCCGTGCTGTAAGTAACTGTTCTTTCTAGCCTTGTGAGCACAGTTTTGACCAATGAACTGACTATGTAGTTTCCTATATTACCTCTCTCGAAATTAGCTGAAGCTTCAGCAATCATCTGATTTATGAATTCCTGTAAAATATAGAGAGCATATTTGTGAATCGTTCTAAATCATAATGCTTTCAGTATGCCAACAGGTATCGTTGATGGAGTTTTCGTTCAATTCTTTGAGTCGATTAGCCGAACAAATGTCCATCTTAATATTATCGGATCATTCTTCGGATCTGTCTTAAGGTGATGATGCGATCATTTGTTCCAAAATCGGATTATGTACTTTGTATGGAACAATCAAACAGGTCTCTGTGCATGTGAAGACGTTCACGGGTGCCTAAAAGACAACTAGATTATCGTTTACACTGAAGCCTTCTTAGCCGCTTACAGCTTACCTTGCACTCACTGGATTCGATTTCCGCGGTGGAATTTGCCATGAAGTACAACTTCGTCGTAATAGGAAGCAGTATGATGAACCATTAGAAGTCACACGCTTCTTTAAATCTCCATCTTTGGAAATGTATCCGTGGCAAAATTTGATAGGATGCAATCATAGGTAACGTAGAATGTCTTGCAAGCGAACGGTTGCAAAGTATCCCGAGCAGAAGTGTTAGGATTTTATTGTACGACAATCTGTTGAGCTGGTTTTTACTCTTTTCACAGTTCTACGTTGGGTTTTGGTGGGGTGGCCTTGTCATCACGAATCACTTGTTCAATTCACTCGTGGTTAATGATCCATTTGTTTGGATTGGTTCCAGTGACTTGGTTCATCCAACGATCGTTCCTAATAAAGCATCCTTCTCGTCCCAAGCCTCATCTCTCTCCCGCCATTCGGCAGGACTATCCACAACTACTCGGTTTCGTGGGTGTTTCTGACATCTGTTTGGCTGCAATTGCTCCGGTTTTTCGTGCCCTAATGTATACCTGTATCATCGTACATAAAGATAAACACGCCGAGCGGTAGTGCATACCTGTTCTGTGGACTAAACTTTCCGAATGTTTCATCTGCCTTTTTCAGCGCGCTTGTTGTCAGATTATGCAGTCAGCCATTCACACGAGTATTCATGTGTGATTTTGTGGTTATCTAACTTCAAAGGTTGGCAAACTTTTCGATTGTCTCTAGTGGTTCGTTTTGAGTACTATTTCCAGTCCTGTGATAACATACTGTACTTCGTAGCTGCACAAGACATCAGGCTGACTAGATAAAACGACTTATTTGCCCAGGCCATGCTAATCCACATGCAAATCGCCAGTTCACCCCCAGTTGCCTTGCGTACTCAATGCATCGTCACACAGTGCCTTCCCGCGCAACATATTTGCAGTCTGTCGGATGTTCACTGCTTCCCTCAACTTTCAGAAAAACACCAGATGTAGAGTTACGGGCTAAGATTAACAAATTGATTGCTTCAACTTCTGTAACGACACGGTACTTTTTGTTTGTCCCAAATTCGAGGATGGTGACAGGCGTCTGACACCAGAACTGGTAACATTCTGTCGGGTGGTGTGAGAAGCCTAAGAGATTTCTGGCAATTGGCATTTATCAGCAATTACTCACATTCTTAAATTGGAATTTAAAGTGTGCATAACAGTCTTGGAAGCACCAGTCTTACCTCTGTTGTGTACAGGCTACCCACTTCTTTGAAGTTGCCTGGGTTCCCACGTCCTAAGCAAAGACACCTTCGTGTATAACGGACTAGGATTCGATGCGGTCGTCGGTCGCACTTCTGTTGTACCATATGTAGGGCATCATGAGCGTGTGTAGACTACTGACGACTATGGTTTTGCACACGTATAGGCCACCTTAGGTTTATTCGTTGTTTTTTCGTCTCTTGAAGCTGTTCTATTTTTTATGGTTTTCATCTCGGATTCCTTTAAGGTGGGACAGCAAAACGACTTCACATGCTCGCGAGGTTTTCTATGCGAGTCAAGTCAAATCAATTCGGGTTACAAGCTGGTATTCCTCTTATACATCGGCGAGTGTAAAAACACAACACTACAAAACACCAGGTTGGATGATTTTCAAGAATGGAATCAAGCATATCACTTAAATGGCAACCACGACAACAAGCAACATGAGACAAAATGCAAATACAGAACATTGCGCGATAACCTGAAATTCTAGAGTTTGGAAAGTAAGCCTGGAGGAGGCAAGGATATACCACTGTGTGGAAGACTATGGAAACGTGATTGTGTATGAGATTGCCGTTGCCAACACCTCTGCAGAGAAGCCCGTTATATGGAAACCTGTTGCGATCGCTACAGGCTCATTACGCAGACTTGGAAGTCCATGGGCAACTGTGTAAACAACATTGTTTCCACTGGACTTCCTCAGAAACGTTTGATTTCCCTTTCGCTATTCGATCCTGTCCTGGGGTGGGGCATGGAAAATTTTCTCCGATAGATAACTTGATTAGCATGGAGCATCAGATTGCTTCGTTCTGCTGAATTGTGATGTTTAAGCCGAACGATCGAAATGGTTCATATATGCTGTGCTTCCCACTTTCAAAGTGGAGGGTGCTTTCTCACGCAGCCTCTCGACTCTTACCCCAAACTTGTGTTAATTAACCAAGTGATACTATAGTGCATTCTGATGTATACAACTTTATTATTCAGGGAAACACATGGGTTTATGTGATTCAACTAAAATAGCAGTCTGCCTTCTATCCACAGCCTGTTTATTCATTACTTCCATTTAATTTCTTCTCGTTGGCTGACTTGTGTTGGTGATTAGTTTCCGTTACATTTGTTTTAGTCAACAGGTCTCCCTTTTATTTGACATTCCGTGGACTGGCTTCGGTTCATCAAGGTGATCTGTTACTGGTATTCTCACGTGTTATTGGCTATTGCATGCCCATGAACCTGACTTGCTTCATTTGCATATTTCTGTATGATCACAGAAACGTTTGTTTACTAGATGTCACTGGCGGCTAATCGAGCTCAGTGGCGTGAATGTTGTCGTTGTTTGTCCGAGTTGTCTGTTAAATGAGTGCATTTAATGACGCGGGGCAGTGAAAGCCGTGAGGAAGCTGTCTCGCTGATGACGCCTTACTCTCACTTGCAGCTCGGTTGTGTTGTTTGCAAGGTGTAGGCACCTTGATGCTGTATGTTTGAGTCTGGACGTAGTCATTTTCAGTAGTTAGGTCCCTTCCCGTCCCCTTCTTTTTCCTTCTCTCTTTCTATATAGGGCTTACTGTTCCTTCATGGTTGTGTGGCAGTTAAGTATTAGTGTGAACCAGTGATGTATTGCTATCTGTGATGATGAGATGTCATTGACAGTCGTACAAAATTTTCCAACCCCTACTTTTTGTTTCTTTTTAGAAACGTTTCCTTCTTAGACATCTCCTCCTTCATCAGTTGACGTGCACTTCCTTAGGCATTCATCCAAGTCTCATTTTCGCCTTTTGACCTCATAGAGATAAAAACCTTGGTTTTGATCGCCTTCGTTGCTTATTTATAAACGCAGAGTACACTTTCTTCTCTGCAGTTCTAACTGATTCCATACCCTGCGGTCGTTACGTAGGTTCTAAATCCGTTTCTGTTGTGAGTGTTTTACTGTTTGTTTTACTGAATTTATTTTTAATAGAATTTCTTAAATAGCCGGTAGCACAGTACACTTACGTCTGCTGAAAATTCGTTGTGCTGAGCTGTAGTCATTGAGATGCTTGCAGCACTGTCTTATTATTACAAGGTGAAGATACGCACAGGCTTATTAATTAATTGTCATGGTCAACCGACTCCGTCTATTCATCGGATTGGCTATAGTGTATGGTGCGGGAGAGATGGTAAACTTCTGAAACTCAGAAATTAAAAATTGAGACTCCCAATCGACAGATTTGGCAGTTTCTGCAATAACATCTTTTCTTTATTGAGTACCCCGCGCTAGGATGATCTAACATTTCAACATTTAGGTCTTGGATCGGTAGGGTTGTTTTTCTAAGTACGCCTGATGAAATCGTCTGAAAATTCCTCCCTTGCCTTTCTGAATCTCTTGGGCTCATGGGCATTCCATGCCGTTCCAGTGAGGTAAAGTATTATGATCGCGGCTCCTTCAGATTATTGTAAACAAAGCCAAGTTTTTCGATCATATGCTTGTGCACGATAGCCACTGTCATTCGTTGACAATCAGCCTCTGTTTATGCGGTTTGTCTTATGACGCCTTGATGAAAATCTATGTAATTGTATTGACTTGAGAAAGAATTATCGAAAACAGTTGTTCGTCACATCGTTGCTTCTGATCTCATGGAATTTTTCCAACATAGCCATTTTTATTGTGCCAGATCACACATTGCTTCACATCATCTTCCGTCTATCCACGTTGACCGAACACTGTTTGGTTGTTTGCTGACAATTGGATAACGTTGTTCAGACGCTTGTGTGTGTGTGCGCGCATGTGGTTTATCCTGTTCTGTCTGATATTCCTACAATGAACTTGTGTTTCTCTTTTGCCACTTTCTTTCCCTACACTTCCCTATAGTCACACAAACGACGGACGTGCTAGTAGCCACGCGGGTGAATTTGGAGCAGCAAACGGGGTTGAGCGATTTACGGCCATCATCCACTAATTAGAATTTATCATCACCTTACGATGAGATTGTGTTTTTTGTCCTTCCATCCCTCCACATACTGCTTATGTGGATATATTTGGGCATATCCCTTCCCCAAACCTTCTATGTGAACATATCTACATCGCCTGACTGTAACCAAACCATTCTAGTATAACTGTGTTGTATATAAATTTGTTCTGTCATTTTGCATTTCCCTCTTCAGGGCTTAGTTTTTCTTGCCTATGTGGTGCTCTAGTGGTGTGTTTTCATGACTTTTGGGTATCGGTTTGTTTCAGCCCGGATTTCTCTCATCGTTTGAGGTGCTTATTGTTTCTGAAGTCTTGTTATTATCACGGAAATCAAAAACGCTGAATTTTGCGGTTTCAAGTGGCGAATTTCTTGAAGAGTCACAGTCACATCAACACTGTCCAGCATATCATAAGGGTTTGATAGTTGCACTGCAGTTGATTACGCCTGTCGAAACAATCAACCTTTTAGTGGTACGTGTTCTGGACCTTAGCTCATATACTCGCTTCCATATGTATAGCTGAAACATCAGATGAGTTGGTAACCGATTGTATGAGGTGCCTCTTGGGTGACGTTAACATCGACGTCGTCTCAATAAGTACTGCTTGTGAAGATTTGTAGCCACAGCTGGAAGTTATTTTGTATACCGATCGTTCCATATCAGTGGTTTTCGTGATGTTTGTCTTCTGCGTCGTTGTTTCTGGGGGAATCAATAGGTGAATCCGGGCTACTGCAAGTTTTACGAATAATGCAATGACGAAACGACGGTCTAAGGACTCAAACTCCCGATCGTTAGACGAAACGCTGATACATTATTCACTCCGCCATCCAGTGTTAACTTTGTTTTCCTCACAAAATCTTTCTTATTGACATTGTGAACTCCGATTTGCACTAGATAAAACAATGGAAACAACCCATGTTGGGTTGCAGCGATTTCTTCGCGGATTCGAAATCCAAGTTACTCGGATCCAGTCAGTGTGTCCGTTTTGATGTCAGCGGTTTTCTGTTGACCTGAAAGACAGTCATTGAAAACAGGGCGTAGCACCGCTGTTTATGGTTACAGAAAGTACCGAGAAAAGAGTAAAATACTAATCTAACAATTTCTTAAGTAGGTGGGAATCTGATAACACTTGGAAACGGTCCCTATAAGAGCAGCTAATAATCCCCCAGTGGAGGGTCGTTCCGGTGGTGGATAACTGCCTAACGATGGTCCGGGGTCGAAGCTTACTGAGATTCTTGTGGTGACCCATTCGACTGTTATTAGCCACCGGGGTAATGATTTGTTGCACTAGTCCTGCGCTGCAGAGAACGTGCGTAAGGATTAAGTCATCGCGGAGTCTTCGAAAATCAATTGGATAAAGATCAAGAATTTCAAGGTGATACTCAGGGAAAGTACCGCAAGCGATTCAGGTAGTTACTCGCTGGACACGTTCAATGCCGAGTGTCTTCCTTCAAGCCGAGGTGTACGACGTGATTAGCATACCCGAGCAATGGTCTTACATGAGTCCTGTGAAGCGTCTGAAACGTGTCCGCTTATTCGGGGAGATGCTGTTTTTGTCACCCCATGAGTCCCAAATCTGTTGGCGGCCATCTGGTGGTGGTAAGAGAAAGGCAAACCAGACGGCAACGAAATCTCTTGACCTTTTTTAGAGTCAGCTCTCGTGATGTCTTGCGCACTTTGTGCACCATGTTCAAACAGATTATGGAGTGGCACCGTCAAGCCAAAGGCCGCTTTGAGAATCCGGGGATGGTTCCCGTCTGCTCCCATGGTCTCAAGGATTGATCTTAAACAATAAATCCTGAACGTCGAATACGAAGAAGTCCGCTGCCAGGAGTGGGCATTGGAAATTTTTTCGTGGGAGAATCGGGTGCCAGGTTGGGGGAACCACACCGTAGACTGCTGGATAGCATTCTCTGAACATCTCAGGAACCACTTGACGGGTTGGAGGAGCTTTCTCTTTCTTGAAGTCGTAGAGAAAGCGCTGAGGGTTCAGTGTATCTCTGGCGGTGCGTGCATTTGAAAATCCGGCTGCCGGTAGGATTTTTGACTGTACCTGTTGGGATTTTTGACGGGTTTCCCGCTTGCACCCGTATCGTACAGTGCGGAAGGCTTCTAGATCCACCGGTTTGCTCGTTAGCTTCTGCTTAGACAATGGACGAGAACGTATATCAAGAAAGCAACGTGTTCCGTGGATGCTGTGCACGAGAGGAGGACTTCTGTGGTTTGAGAGAAACAAATGCCTCATCAGCCTCATGAACGGCAGCTTTAAAAAAAGGTTGTTTGTGTTCACTGAATCAGACACAAAGTCGAGTGTACTTAGGAATGTCCTTTGTGTGTCGGAGGCTGATTTCTGGAAATTCCCCAATGAGGTCTTTGTTACGGCATTTTGGAGGCAGTAACAGAAAATCAAAAGCCCCACCGGAGGTTTAATGACCACTCCATCTACCGGATGCAGTTCATTTGTGAAAACCAGCTCAAACAAGAAGGGTGTCTGTTTTGGACGATGCCTTGTAGGTAGCTGGACATGCTATATTCAGATTTTCTCATAGACCAGCATTGTCAAGGATCTCGAAAATCCGCAGTCAGTCTTCATGAGAAGCGGCCATATAGTTGAGTTTGGGTGTGTTGAAATAACCAGTAGTGAGGAGATGGCACAAAACGCTGGGTAGATGAGAGACGGTCTAAGGTGGTAAGAATGGTTTCGTCATCGGATGCGCTGCACAACGGCAAACAGCAAATAAGATCTACAAAGGGTTTCACGGCTACGGAGCTGGAGTTTGGGCCAGAGTTTGTCGCATTTTTCTGGGGAGGTAATTTCCCCTACGGCAGTTGGCACCTGGAGCTTTTCACTAAGGGAGACAGCACAGCCTCCGATACGTACACGGAAGGAGTCCGTTCGGTACACTGAGTACCCAAGAACATGTAGGCTATCATCATTGATATCTGCGGAAATTCGGGTCTCTGTCAAAACAAGAATATGAGGCCAAGTGTTGTGGATCAACTGCCTGATTTCTGGTAGTTTGTTTTGAAGGTTCAGACAGTTGGCGTGCATGCAGTTGAGAGCTACTTCCTTGTTTGGTTGGGTGCAAAAAGAGGCAGGAGAGCACGATTTAGAACTCGGGGGAGCAATCCTGGTGGTGAGGGAGAGTGCATAGTCAGCGGCAGAGTTTCGCGGGCTTTATTGGAGTGTAGCAGTTGATGCATCACAGCCTGAGCGTCTCTGTGGGGGTACTTCGTCCGCTTCTGTTGGCCCATGGTTGATGGCTTTCGGAATTTCTGAAGGGTGGTTTGCAGTCTTGCACCCTCAAAAATTTGGTTGAAATTACAGACTAGAAGAGAACGTAGGACGAAATAACTTCGGTCTAACCGTGGGAAAAACGGCTGGATTTAGCCAAGTATGAGTCATTCTGGATGCAGGCAGTGACCTCAGCAGATTCGTTGGGTTGTGAAACCTAGGAATACAGTAATTTTTGCCGGGACTTTTGAGATCGAATGACCGAGGGAGTAGAACAAGGGTGGTGGTCTGTACCGCCTTTGGGAATTACTCTCCCAGAACTGTGTAGCACCACAGACAAGTTCCCATCCAAGGGGATGGGGACAGGCGCCTCTGATTTGGTTGTGGGCGTATGGGCTGATCCATTGGAAGACACTGGTGTTCCCTTGATAAAGTGGACACGGGCGTTAACGTCAGGTTGAAGTGTGCGGTCAGCCTTGATATGCGACCTTGTTTTACCAGGCTGAGGGCGCTTCTGCCGTTTTGTCCAGCACTTCCTCCGTGCTAATCTTCGCGGGCAAAATTACAAGAAGTTCGAGTGACTTCTCGTTAGCTTTGGAGCGAAGTTTGCTCTCAGTAACCACGTCTGTTTGTTCGCCTGGAGAGGATGTAGTCGGATGTCCCCACAAAACAAGCCTCCTCTGTCAGGCTGTGCTGTCCCTCAAGTTTGTTGCGGTTTCCTAAACTTGAACTGTGGCCAAAGCCACTGTCATGTGAGCAACCGCCACACCTGGAAAGACGAGCGCGATACACTTATTCAGTGAGCTCAATTCTGACTTCATGCCAGATTAAGCCTTCTGCGTTTCAGTCAGAGCTCTCTCGACCATGGCTATTTGCAGTATGTTGACATTCTTAGATGTCTTGCAACTACACATAAGCACCTCTTATTTCTGCTTACTAGGGGGTGGCGAGCAGTGGGGCGGATACGACCTCGGACGGAATCCAACCTTTTCGGGAAGGATAGATCACACAGATAAGTGTCCGTTTGTGAAGAAGTGAACAGAGTGTACTGTCCTGTCTGAGGCTGGTACACTTAAAGTGGTACCGGTGAAGGGACGTCCGGCATTTTATACTGTTCTGCACAGTCATGCGGCAGTGGAACAGACCACAAACACACTATACCCCCGATCCACCAATGTTGTTGGATCTCGTACGTGTCACTCTGCTGTAGTTTGTGAACAGAAGCTGCAAGTCTTACCGTTATAACAAACAGCAATTAAAACATGCAAAACGAGGAAGTATTAAAAAAAGGAAGTACCTATTATGATAACAATCGTTAAATGGTGACGGAAATTGGGTGAATTTTGGTACCCAGGGCATCAAATGTCAACAATAACATAACCACAACAACAGCGCAAAAATTCCGATCAAAACTCGACCTGCCTGCTTTACTTTCTACTCTTACTGGACATCACAGACCGTCGCTTGACTGATTCTACTATCAACCAGATAACGAAAAGTTTTCACGCTCCTTGCTCGGTGCTCACCTCAGTTGATTTATCACGAATTTTTATAAGATGACTACAATCAACAGTTTCCAAGCTTCGTGCAGCCGAATTTTCGCGATACAGCGCTGAAACACAATGTCACTCGTCACATTCTAAAGAATGATCTGCAGTATATGGCCGCCCAAGGTGCCGTGACGCTTAAAAGTCACAGCAAGCTTGAGGAAAATTTCAACAACTGCTGCGACCTGGGATCATTTGACATACAAAATGTGTACTCATCACTACTGCACATGGTGCCTAATAAAGACAACGATTGACGAAATTATGGTGAGTATCAAGCATTGAACGACATGACAGTGCTTTACTGCCATTCGCTCTCTAACACAAATGACTTCATTGAAACCGTTCATGGCATACAAATGTTTTCCTCTTCAAATATCGTACGTGCCTGCCACCACGTTCCTGCCAAGAAAGGCGACTTTAAAAGACTGCAGTCAAAACTCTATCCGGTTTTCGATGTTTTGCATGCCATTTTGCGAAATGCAGTTTAAACGTCCCAACGATTTATTCATCAAGTACCTAACAATTTTGATTTTGCACTTGTGGATGACAGTAGTTACAGGCAACAATAAGCGAGATGATTTGAATCATCTTCGGTTCAGGTTGGAACGCTTACAGGACCGTGCCATTGTCTCGAATCTTACCAAATGTTCATTCAAACAGTCAACTGTATATTTCCTAAGTCATATTTTGAAGTCATTGGCATCACCCCGTGTGTCAACAAAGTAAAGGCAATTGTTGATTTTCCACCTCCACCTTCCGTGAAGCAACTTCATCGGTTGTGGGGTTGGTGAATTTTTACAGACCCTCCGTTCTCCTGCTGTCATGTTGTTGTCATCACTCTTTTGTGTCCAGCGGATAACAAACTGGTGTTAGAAAGTCAATCAACAGAGGTCTAAAGAAACCAAGCAAGTTCTTAATAATCTCACCATCCTAAACCGCACACAGCGTAATCGAATCCTTTTCAACTGCGAGGACGCTTCGAATTCTGCCATTGGAGCCGCCTTATATCAGCATATGGACAGAATATCGCAGCCATTTGCATTTTTCTTATGAAAACTGTGACTTGCTTGAACACACTATAGCGCCTGTGGTAGAAACTTGTAATTATTTTTCTTCTCATCATACGTTTCCATCATTCAGTACAGCGTAGGAAGTTTTGCGTTTATAAGAATCACAGTTTGTTACTACGTGCAGTTTCCGTTGTCTTATTCAAACCTCAAGCGCATACTCTCCACGACTTTGTGGGAACTGTTTTTGTGATGCCTTTCGTTCGTGTCACTACCGCTTCGTTGGGCAGCTTCCAACGCCCTCACTAACTGGACAATTCCTAGCGTACGTACCAAAATGAGACGAATTTGTGATCGTTCCGTATGTTTCACTATCGACACGAGAGTTCGCGACTGAACTGCCACCTGCATCCCATGTCAGCGATCTGAGGTTACTCGTCACGTAATCACTCCGATCGGTATATCTACCATTCCTGATGCTCGATTTAGCAACATTCACACAGATCTCGTTGACCCATTAACGCCTTCGCGAGATTGCATACATAACTTAATTTGCGTAAGTCGACCTCTTGAATGGCCCGAGGCTATACTTATCAAACACATCACGACAACCACCATCGCACGCACACGTTTAGAAAGGTGGATATCTATCTTTGAAGTATAGCATCCGACTATTTTCCTTATTTTATGGGGCGCCATACTTTGAAGTCATCAGGTAGATGGTGACTTCGTTACTTTGAGAGATCACTGACAGAGACTAAAACGAGCAGTTGGCCCAGGACTGAGCCATGAGGGACCCCGATGGACACTTTTCATCAACAGGATTGAGTCCCATTCACATTAACCTAGTAACTGTGATTGCGAAACAAGTTCTCTGTTGAGTATGCGGCGTGACCTGCGGCGCTTAATCCATCAAGCCTTGTTACAAAACTTCTAGATGAGGCTTCAACGAAGATGTTGGCGGAATATGTAGTGGAACTCTCAACCGTAACGGCATCCCAATGATAGTCAATGAAAAGGTAAAGTCAATGTTTTGGTTCTTTATTGTTGGGATTGGTGCACAAGCTTAGTGCAGTGGCGCTCGTCTCGACCGTGTCCTGTTCTGCTCAGTTGTGTTGTTATCAGTCCCGATCCGGGTCCAACCGCATCTTGCATGCCCGCGTACCGAATCACATCCAGTTGTAGCGTTAATTTTGGAGATGGTGACTTCGCACGTGCGTGGGTTCGGGTGTGGCCGGGAGCTTTCGAGCCGGCAAATGTGTGGGTGCGCCCGTGCAGTCTGAGGCAGTGAACGTCACTCAGACTGAACGGCTTGTCACGTGATTGGCCACGTGAGTGCGAGACGGGGGCTACAAATCCACGCAGATGACTTGTCGGAATACCAGGAGACCTAGCCTTCACTCAATGTTGTGTTGCTAGCACTGAGTTGTTCGGGCAACTGCGGTCCCGGAGAAAACCATGTTGTCAATACTGTAGCAGCTCAGTTGTTTGTAGATACGCCTTCAGCTTCCAGTTTAGCGAACGCTCCATCACCTTCCTAAAAGCGAAAGTACAACTCACTGGTCGATGGTCGATTGGCAACTTGCAGTCGCTGCCTTTGCACATGAGGCACGCAAGTGTCCTTTTCCACTCCACTGGAATTCAACCCTATTACCAAGATAGAATAAGTATTCAGGCCGGTGGAAACGTAAGCACATCCGCAGATGCTCACAGTATAGATAGAAGCAAATCATCCAGAGTGGTGACATCTGGGTGAGCTTTTTCAGCTCTTCTACGAATTTCTGTTCTTGATCTTATTTATTCAGTTCAAACATTTGCACACGGGTCTAGGCCTAGGGCACCTGGGTCCAGTAAGTTAATCGTGTTTTGCAGTGTTATACGAAAGCAATATTAACCGAATTGATGATTGTGTATCTCATTAAAAAGGGTTCAGCAAATTCGATAAATTGGAGGCCATACCGAGTTCACGTAAAACGGTACAGCCGTATAGCCGAATGATACCTAGAAAAGGCATATTCCGCTTCATCCCACGAAAATACGCCCAAACACGTTTTGGTAGCGTGCACCACGAATATTCAATTTGTACAGGACAAAAACCGTGTTACCCGGAGAAAGGCCCAGAATATTGTCAACCGAATGGGAGGTAAATGTATTCCTGTTGTGTCCGCAAAAGACGTTTGGCCAGCAAGTTCGTTTATTGCGTAAACTTCGGTACAGGTCATGTCAAAAACTAAATCACAAACGCGTGCACTCATTTGCACGGCAGACATGCACACACATACATTGGGTGACAGTACGTTGTCATTCGGCTTAGTGAAAGTTATCACACAGCGTGTACACACTGTTCCGATAGTATCCTCTTGTCCGTCCCTCTCGGGGATCGTCCTCTTGTTCCTGAATGTCGCCTGTGGGTAATATACTGCTTGTGGGTAGTATACTACTCACAACGAAATTGTCTGTTACACAGCACTCCCCCCTTCTGAGGTTCTTTGGTTCTTCTGAATTTGTTGACGAATCCTCTTCGATCGACATGATGTTTCTTCCCGGATTATTAATCTTCTGGTTCGTCGCGCCGGCATCTCGTGCCACGTTGCTAACCCACTGGCATGCACTCGTTTCGTCTCGCCGTCCTTCTCGATCGTGTATACTTGGCCCCGTCTGGAAATTAACAAATACGGACCTTTCCATTTAGGCAAACGTTTTCTTGATCCTGGCCAGCTGGCAACCGTGTTCCGATGGTCTCGATATTTCACCTGTTCTCCTAGGTTGAACACTAGTGTTGCCGAACCGTTGCCTTGCGGATTGTTCCTTTGTGCGTGCCTGCGATGCTTTCAGATTTCGTTTGGCTCTTTTTCTTTCAGCAACCAATTCTTTAGTGAAATCAATGCACTCTGGTCATATTCCAATGTTCTGGTCCACCGAAAGTCGAGGGGTTCTGCCGTACATCAATTGAAATGGAGACTTCTTCGTACTCGCCTGCACAGACGCCCGGTAGGTCAATGACACCAGTGGCAACGCAGACTCCCAGTCTTATCCTTTGGCTGATAACCATTCTTTAATCGTTCGGTTGTTACGTTCAGTTAGGCCATTTGTATGTGGGTGATATGGCATCGTTCGGATACGCTTGATTCCCAGTTGTTGCATGCGTGTTTGAAACTCCTCGCTTTCTAAGCATGGTCCCTGATCTGTCAAGATCGCCTTTGGTACACCGTGGTTTGCCTCATCACCATGTCTCCCACCGTAGACGCTTTCTGATCCGGAACGCCAGTCGCTTCGATCCAACGGGTGAAGTGTTCCGTCATGACCAGAACGTACTGGTTACCGCGGGCGCTCAGTGGAAATGGGCCCATGAGATCGATAGACCAGAGCTCACCGATTTCAGAGACTGGTATTGGCTGTAAGGGCTGTTGGGCTCCCCGATTGTCGCTTTTCAGTAACTGACACTGTTGGCATGCAAGCACGTAAGTTGTCACATCCTCTTTCATTTTCGGCCAATATGCTCTTTGTTGCAACAGATCGTACGTCCTAGTGCATCCGGTGTGTGCCATTTCATGGCAGTCTGCCACCACTTTCCTCCTCAGTTGTCTCGGGATGACTACCACGCACGGGTGCCCAACGCCACGCTGCCATGTCAATACGCCTGCACTGTTTAAGCCAACTCTTTTCCATTGGGATGCGATTATTTTCAGCTCCTCATCCTTAGTATTTGTGGGGATTCTCACGCCTCTTGCCAGAGCTTCAATCACTTTCCGGAGGACCTTATCTTGACGTTGTAGGCGTACTAGCGTTTGTGGGTCCTGCTCCATTATTAAGCCGTTGACTCCAACGGTCACTTTGGGGAGTTCGTCGTCTACTTGTGGTCGAGAAAGAAAATCCGCGACGCAATTGCTCAAACCAGGCACATGGTTGATCGTGAAGTCATATTCCTGTAAACGTAATGCCCATCGGGCTAATTTGCCTCTCGGGTCCCTCGCAGTCATGATCCATTCCAGGGGTTTGTGATCCGTCTCCACGTGGAACTGTTGACCCAACAGGTATGGCCTCCACTTGTCCAGTGCCCAGACGATTGCCAAACATTCCTTTTCAATAGTCGAATATTTCTGCTCCGTTGGAGTCAGGACTCTGCTGGCATACTCGATTACTCCTTCCTTTTGCTTGAGTACTGCCCCAATGCCACGGTCACTGGCATCTGTTGCTACGATGAACGTTTCTTTTGTGTTCGGTAGTTTCAACGTCAGTTGTTGCTCGTTCATCGCTTGTTGCACTCGCTTGAACGCCCTCTGGGCATCGTCGGTCCATTCAAATTTCTTGTCTTTTCGAAGGAGTTCGTACAATGGCGATGCAATGGAGTGAAAATTTTTCACGAACCGACTGTAGTACCCCGCTTGACCCAAAAATTGTCTCAGGGTTCGTTTGGAATTCGGAGCCACGGCCTCTCTAATTGTCAGTATTTTCTCCGGGAGAGGCTTGATTTCACCTTGACCCACCTTGTGTCCCAGTAACACCACCGATGATCGTCCGAGCTGTGACTTATCAGCATTGATCCGCAGTCCTGAGTTCTTAATGCGATTCAAGACAGCATCTATATGGGCAGCATGTTCCGATTCCGTGTTGCTGTATATTACGATATCATCTCCGTATACCGCCACATTATCCAGTCGTTTTACCAGCTGAACCATCAGGCGCCGAAATGTGAAAGGTGCCCCGGATAGGCCGAACGGCATGCGCTTGAACTGATACTGTTTTTCGCCTACCGTGAATGCGGTCTTCTCACGATCTGTGGGTTTAATTGGTACTTGCCAGTATCCGGAGCGTAAGTCCAAAACTGTGAACAATTTCGCCTGCTGTAGCTTGTCAAAAATATCAGCAACGGACGGTATTGGTACGACTGTATTATGTGTTACCTCATTCAGCCGTCTAAAATCCACACAAAAGCGGTACTTCCCGTTGGACTTCTTCACCAGGAGAACAGGCGAGTTCTACGGGCTGTTGGCTTCTTCGATAACATCCTCGCTCAGCATGTTCTGTATCTGCCTCTTCAATTCCTCCTCAAAATGAACCGGTATCCTGAGGGGCCCGTGAGGTCGAAATGTCCCGGTTGTCGGTATTTCATGTGCAACCCAGTTGCAAAATCCGTACGGATCATCGTCATTCGTAAATACTTCCGCGTATTTCTCGACCGTGGACTGGAGCAAGGGAGCTGTGCAAGTGGGTGTTTCAGCCTTGCGTACTTGGTTAACGCTATTCTGTCGCTGTCCTATGAGTGTCAGGGAGCCATACGTAGTTGACAACATTTGAGCTTCCAGTCAATCACGGCATCCGTTGTAGCGAGGAAACCGGCTCTGAGCATCGTTTGCCTGGTTTCTGGAGACACACTGAAACGGTGCTTTACGATATGACCGCCGATACGTATCCCACATTCTGTCACACCGTCAACCAGTAGACTATGACCTCCAACCGTCTTGATCATCATGGAAGTCGGTTCTCGGTTTTGCTTTTCTCCACGAGCTATCAACGAAATAGTCGCCCCTGCATCGACTAACCATTGTTCTACCTCTCCGTCAACTTCAACCCTTGTATTGTACGACACCATTCTCAATCGGTCCCACTACTAGTTAACCCGTCCCACAAAAGGAACAATCACGAAACGTTATATTTTTAGACCTTTGAGACCGCCAGATTGGGCGATCCTTCTCCCGGTGTCCTTTTCCCTCACAGATGAAGCAGCCTCCTGTTTGATCGTTCTTCCGTGATGCTGTTCTCAAGGCAGCTGCATCCGCTGCGAGTTGCTCCATTGTCTTCTGCATTTCTTCCGATGTCTTGTCCGTATTGCTGTTTCTATCCACTGAGGCCACGAACATTACTAACAACTCCCGCATCACCTCCGCAAGCTCTTCAAGGTCCATTAGCCGGGTGACAAAGACAGTATTGGAAGTTGAATTAGCCTTATCAGTCAGGTGTCAAAAATGATCAAATTACTGTGCAATCACAGAAAGGTGCACCGGTGGCGGATGGGTGCGTACAAATAAAACGGAGGACGTATCAATGAAAAATCGGAACGACTCACTGAAAAGCCAAACTCCGTTGAATTGGATGAGCCTCCTGTAGTAGGCTTAAACACTGCCAAAGTACTCGAGCATGAACGCGTAGCCAAAATGTGGTAGAATCCAAAATGAAATCACTCACAGTAGTCCATGAAAGTGTGTTAGTTTAAAAATCCCACTACACGGAATGGAATATCTGACGGAAACGATCCGTAATGTTACTCCTAAGACATTTCCGCTGAAAACAGATGGTTGGTTCCGTTAGTATTTAACCCTCCCGAAACCTGTACACGAGCGACACAAAACGCAGAGAGGACGCACGGCTCACGACCTCGGAAGTGGATTTTGAATTATTGATTATCGAATCAATCGATTAACTCGATTTAAACATGGACTATACAAGTGTGTTAGATAAAACCGAGAAGAGCAAACAGGAAAAATTATAAAGTAAAAATGCTGTACAGAACGTTACACCTCACACAACTGATGAACGACTCCAGGGAATATGTATAGACGATGCCGGATAGAAGTGGCGTGAAATAACGAGCGTTGAGCATCAGTAGATCAACAGGTACGCGAAGGTAAAATATTTATAATAACAATAATGGTATATATCTAGAGGCATTTGTGAGAAATACGCTCTTGAGGGCGTGATCAGTGTACTGATATCAAAGGCACATACACATTTGAACACTTGTAGCGACTATAATAAATGATATTTTGATAGTCGCATTCATCTGTACATTTTCTATGATTTTGATTTTGTACCAACTTTTGTTTTAGTCAAGCTACACAATTTGTAACATCCGTCCCGGGGCTATCACACAACTCGCTCCGTGCCTCGCTAGCTTGACGTGCCTCTCTGTACTCTCTATTTTCCAGGGTCGGTAATAATATACGAAGTCAACGCGCTGAGACTTGGCTTTTCACTGTCGATCGATTGTCGATAGTGCTAACTGACAGGGTTG